>CABHPR010085724.1:3067-17238 GCA_902168415.1 Peromyscus melanophrys | reverse complement strand
TTGACAAAATCCAACACCCCTTCATGATAAAGGTCTTGGAGCGATCAAGAATACAGGGAACATACCTCAACACAATAAAGGCAATTTACAGCAAGCCAACAGCCAACATCAAATTAAATGGAGAGAAACTCAAAGCAATTCCACTAAAATCAGGAATGAGGCAAGGCTGCCCGCTCTCCCCATACTTATTCAATATAGTACTTGAAGTTCTAGCCAGAGTGATAAGACAGCATAAGGAGATTAAGGGGATACAAATGGGAAAGGAAGAAGTCAAGCTTTCCCTATTTGCAGATGACATGATAGTATACTTGAGTGACCCCAAAGATTCAACCAAGGAACTGATACAGCTTATAAACACCTGCAGCAACATAGCAGGAAACAAGATCAACTCAAAAAAATCAGTAGACCTTCTATATACAACTGACAAACAGGCTGAGAAGGAAATCAGAGATACATCACCCTTTACAATAGCCACAAATGACATAAAATACCTTGGGGTAACACTAACCAAGCAAGTGAAGGACCTATATGACAAGAACTTCAACTCCCTGAAAAAAGAAATTGAAGAAGATTATCAGAAAATGGAAAGATCTCCCATGCTCATGGATAGGCAGGACTAACATAGTAAAAATGGCAATTTTACCAAAAGCTATCTACAGATTCAATGCAATCCCCATTAAAATACCAACACAATTTTTCACAGACCTGGAAAGAATAATACTCAACTTCATATGGAAAAACAAAAAACCCAGGATAGCCAAAAGAATCCTGTACAATAAAACAACCTCTGGAGGCATCACGATCCCTGACTTCAAGCTCTACTATAGAGCTACAGTAATAAAAACAGCTTGGTACTGGCATAAAAACCGACTTGTGGACCAATGGAATCGAATTGAAGACCCTGACATTAATCCACACACCCATGAACATATAATTTTTGACAAAGAAGCCAAAAGCATACAATGGAAAAAAGAAAGCATCTTCAACAAATGGTGCTGGCATAACTGGATATCAACGTGCAGAAGGCTGCAAATAGATCCATATCTATCACCATGCACAAAACTTAAGTCCAAGTGGATCAAAGACCTCAACATAAATCCAGCTACTCTGAACCTGCTAGAAGAGAAAGTAGGGAGTAGTCTTGAACGCATTGGCATAGGAGATCGCTTCCTAGGTATAACACCAGTAGCTCAGACACTGAGACAAATAATCAATCAATGGGATCTCTTGAAACTGAAAAGCTTTTGTAGAGCAAAGGATACGGTCAACAAGGCAAAGCGACAGCCCACAGAATGGGAAAAGATCTTCACCAACCCCACATCTGACAGAGGACTGATATCCAGAATATATAGGGAACTCACGAAATTAAACATCAAAATTCCCAACAGTCCAATTAAGAAATGGGCTATAGAACTAAACAGAGAATTCTCAGCAGAGGAAACACAAATGGCTGAAAGACATTTAAGGAATTGCTCAACATCCCTAATCATTAGGGAAATGCAAATCAAAACAACTCTGAGATACCACCTTACGCCAGTCAGATTGGCTAAGATCAAAAACACTGAGGACACCTTGTGCTGGAGAGGATGTGGAGCTAGGGGAACTCTCCTCCACTGCTGGTGGGAATGCAAGCTGGTACAGCCACTGTGGAAATCAATATGGCGCTTTCTTAGAAAATTGGGAATCAATCTCCCCCAAGATCCAGCTATACCACTCTTGGGCATATACCCAAGGAATGCTCAATCATACCACAAGGGCACTTGCTCAGCTATGTTCATATCAGCATTATTTGTAATAGCCAGAACCTGGAAACAACCTAGATGCCCTTCAACTGAAGAATGGATAAATAAACTGTGGTACATATATACAATGGAATACTACTCAGCAGAGAAAAACAATGACATCATGAGGTTTGCAGGCAAATGGAGGGACTAGAAAAAATCCTCCTGAGTGAGGTAACCCAGACTCAGAAAGACAAACATGGTATGTACCCACTCATAGGAGAATACTAGTTGTGGAACAAGGATGACTGGACAGCTACTCACAACACCAGGGAGGCTACCTGGAAAACAGGACCCCAAGAAAGACACGGGGATCGCCCAATGACGGAGAAATGGATGAGATCTACATGAACAGTCTGGACGTGAGTGGGGGTAATGAGGGGCGAGGGGTGAGGGAAAGAGACTTGGGGGAGCGGGAGATCCCAACTGGATCAAGAACAGAGAGGGAACACAAGGAATGTTCATGGTAAATGAAGACCACATGAGAATAGGAAGAAGTAAACTGCTGGAGAGGCCCACAGAAATCCACAAAGATGCCCCCACAATAGACTGCTGGCAATAGTCGAGAAATAGCCAGATCTGACCTACCCTGGTGATAGGATGACCAAACACCCTAATTGTTGTGCTAGAAACCCCATCCAGTGACCGAGGGAACTAGATGCAGATATCCACGGTCAGGCCCCGGGTGGAGCTCCAGGAGTCCAATTGGCGAGAAGGCGGAGGGTTTATGTGAGCAAGAGTTGTTGGGACCAGGGATGGATGGAATACAGGGACAAGTGGCCAAACGAATGGAAACACATGAACTGTGATCCAGTGGCTGAGGGGCCCCCAGATGGATCTGGCCCTCCGAATGGGAGAGACAGTTGATTGGCTTGATCTGTTTAGGAGGCATCCAGGCAGTTGGACCGGGTCCTGTGCTCAGTGCATGAATTGGCTGTTTGAAACCTGGGGCTTAGTAGAGACCCTTGGCTCAGCCTGGGAGGAGGGGACTAGACCTGCCTGGGCTGAGTCCACCAGGTTGATCTCAATCCTCGGGGGAGTCTTTGCCCTGGAGGAGATGGAAATGGGGGGTGGGCCGGGGGGAGGGGGGTTAGGCGGGAGGAGGGAGAACGGGGGAATCTATGGCTGATATGTAAAGTTGAATTATATTGTAAAATAAAATAAAATAAATTCAAAAAAATATAAATAAATAAATAAATAAATAAATAAATAAATAAATAAATAAAAACAAACCTGGAGCCAGGTATTGGGGTGAATGCTGGAAGATCAGAGAACAGAACGAGCCACAGCTTCCTCACCTTGCCAATTCCTCAGCTGATCCTCTTTCCTCAGACTATAAGCCTGTGTGTCCTCATCCAAATGGATCTCAGCTGAACTGCTGCTCAAAAGCCTAAAAGCTTAACCAGCTCTAGATCCTGATTTTCACACCTTATATACCTTTCTGCTTCTTGCTATCACTTCCTGGGATTAAAAAGGCGTGTGTCACCGTGTCTGGCTGTTTCCAACGTGGCTTTGAACTCACAGAGATCTGGATGGATCTCTGCCTCCAGAATGCTAGGATTAAAGGTGTGTGTGCCACCATTTTCTGGCCTCTATGTCTATCTAGCAGCTGTTCTGTTCTCTGACCCCAGATAAGTTTATTAGTGTGCACAATATCTTGGGGAACACAATATCACCACAAATAAATACACAAAATTTTCATCCATGTGAAAGCAAGAAGCTTCCTTTAACTTGCCTCCTTCAATGTGCCAAAAATGAACTCTGGAAAAAAATACAAAAAGAAATGTAGACAACCTGCTGAGTTCCTGTAGAATATATGTTGAGATGGCAGATTCCTGGACTTTTCATCTCAAGTCTCTACTGTGAACACATTGAGTACTAAAGGCCTTTCCTGAGACCTTTGATTCTGAACTGGAAATATTACATTTAGGTTCCACCTGAATAGCAACTCCTAAAGGCAGACAGTTTTCTTTTCAGGTCATGTGAGAAAGTGACAACTTGCATTACCTCAGACAGAAGTGTCTTCAGCCAATTACAAGTCAGTGTTGTATGTAGGTGTGTTTACAAGGTGCATGCATTTCTTGTTCAATTATTCATTCACAAGAAGTTTCATACATTGACTATACCAAAGGTTAGTAATCAAATGATTGAGCCAACCATTACTTGCTGTGATCCCCAAATATGCCAAGCCTTTGTACTGTGTTCCAGTCACTTTGGGGACACCTACAGACATATAGGGATTGGAGGAAGCCCTGAGAGAGTGAAGTCCTGAGTGAATGTGTAATGTTGACCTTGGGCACAGTCAGGCCAAAGTGCTCCAAATCCTCAGCCCCTGGGAATGGCAACGCTTTCCCCAAGTAAGGCTCAACTGGATGGCAAAGGTTTCCTTGGGAGTCTCAGTGTGACTAGTAAGTACAGATGTAACTTAAGCTACCCCTCCTGCATGTTCACAGCCTGAGACTGCTCACCTACAGAGACTTCCTACCAAGACAGATAACCCCTCCCCTGTATGGTAAATAATGAACAGACTGACATTCCATGTGGAAGTGGCAGTAGTTGTCTCCCCATCAGAATGCACACATCCCACCTATCCCCAGCTTTCTGTACATGTGTCAGACCTTTCTACTTTCCCTCACCACCACTGCTAGTCAGTGTTACAGGACCCAGGCATGGTTGTCAATGAAGAACCAGTGTTTTCATCAAAATAAGCTTTCAAAACCCTGAAAAGTGACCTAGACATTCATTATCATCATAACACACGTGAATCAAAAGAACTCTAATGATGATATATTGTCTATCAAGAAAAACTCAAAATTAGTGATTTATAATTGAACTAAAAGTAAATAAATCCAGAGAACTTAAGTTTCTTTACAAGAAAAACTACTTTGCATGTATGTGAGCATTGAAATGTGTGAAGAATATAGATTATAGCCACATAAAAATATCTTCTCATATTACCATATTACAGACTCATTTTTCATTTCATAGATTCAAAACTTTATGAAAATTTCTCCAAAAACACATATAAAAGATGTTCAACACACATTTATATTTACTAGTTGAATAAAGAAATAAATTAATAATAATGGGAGAGCAAGAAAATCTATTCCAAGGACACACTCTACAATTTAAAGAATGTTTTCATTCAAATAAGCAAAAAAATACATTATAAAATGTAGACGAATTTCTAAACAGTCTTATTAAATAAGAAACACAGAGCCAAATACAGGGGTGTTAGCCATTGAGATCAAAGTGATATGAATAGCCACTAACCTTAACTCACCACGTCACCATAGCTTCCCAAGCGAGAGAGAACCTGCTTCCTGTCTAACCAGTGCCCTTATTGCCTTCCTGTTCTGCCTTCTCATTGGTTCTTAACTCAGCCACCTCACTTCCTCATCACTGCCTGTCTATACAGATCTCCAGGTCTCTATGGTTGGTACTGGGATTAAAGGCATGTGTCACCACACTTGGCTGTGTCCTTGAACACACAGAGACTCTGCCTGCCATGTGATGGAATTAAAGGCATGTGCTACACCCACTTGACTTCAGTTTATGGCTCGCTATGACCTCTGATCTCCAGGAAAACTTTATTTATTAACATACAAATAAAATATCACCACATTTCAGCACAAATAAAATATCACCACATTTCTCCTTTTTTTCTAATAAAAAGAAAAAAAAGTTATAACTAATATAAGAAAAACTACAATAAGTACAATAACTATATATAATATATAAGCAATAAATACCTCCACAATGTCTAGTCCATTTGCATTTGACAAACTCAGAGAAAATATTCCATTATCTGTCCTATTTTGGTAAGTCCAAAATGTACCTGATTCACTTTTTATCCTAACATATATTACCAACAGAAAACTATCTTATAATGTCTTTCAAATTTATACACTTTACACCTCTTTAGTGAATTTCTTTTCTGAAATTCTTTTTTTTTTTTTTTTGTTTTTGTTTTTGTTTTTCGAGACAGGGTTTCTCTGTGTAGCTTTGCACCTTTCCTGGAACTCACTTGGTAGCCCAGGCTGGCCTCGAACTCACAGAGATCCGCCTGCCTCCGCCTCCCGAGTGCTGGGATTAAAGGCGTGCGCCACCACTGCCCGGCACTTTTCTGAAATTCTTAACAAGGAAAACTACAACTATAACTATCTAGTCTTCAACTAACTATAACTATTTAATCTTCAACTAACTATAACTATCTAATCTTCAACTAACTATAACTATCTAATCTTTAACTAACTATAACTATAACTATCTAAACTTCAACTCCCTCAGAGATTCAAGATGGAAATAATATTACCTAATAAAACAGGAAGTGCAAACAAGCAGCTTCCAAAAAAAAAAATGTGAGTTGACAGAAACAGTCAGCTGGCTGGACAGTCACCCGAGGTTTCTCTGCAATGTTGGGGCATCATCTTCAGCCTATAGGCTTAGCGTATCTGACAGACTCATTTGTGAAGTAGGATGTATGCAAGGCCTACAGCTCGACCTCACATTTGGTGCGAGTATTCCATGTACCAGATAAACATGAATTCCACCAGTGTCCTGTCATGATTCAGGATTTTAAATTCTGGAAATTGCTGGTGATTTTGGAATTTGGCTGTCCAACTTTTTGGCTTGTGGGTGGCTTCATCTCGGCATCCCATTCTTCTCCACATTCCATTCTTCTCGGCTTGTGGGTAGCTTCATCTCTTTTATTAGATGCCAGTCTACCATTAAGGGGTTGGACTCTGTCAGCCTAGTTACTCTTTCAGGAATAACTGTTTCAGCTACTGTTCCACTGCATACCAGAAGCCATTGGTCCACTGCCTGTTCAGCTGCCTTCAAAGAAAGGGGCACTGTACCTTTTCCCGATTGCAAAAGCCACTTCAGCAATGATGCCATATTGTCCTGGCCTCAGAGGACGCCTGTTGCTAAAGCCACAACCACAGTTGTCTTGACAAGGATTGGTAGTCCTTTGTTTTCTGTCCTGTCTGTCCATTTTGTCCTGTTTGTCAGCAGTTGATGTGAGAGCATTTTGTTGCCCAGTGGCTGACTTTTGCCACAATGAAAGATAACTCCATGTGCGGTTTCTTCAATGTCCATATCTTCTCTGATGTAGATTGGTGCTACCAGGAGCCAACATGTCTCATAGTCATAAAAAAAAGAAAAAAATCTAGGTCATTAAAACATTTTAATGATCTGTAGATCTCCGAAGGGTTGGAAGATGACCTGTCTATCTAAAAATGTATCTCTGCTTAGTCTTGAAAACATACCTAATATGACTACAAGTTTGACTGTAATGTCTAACTACTAACTTTCATTTCTTTATATCCTAATAGTTGGTAATAATAACATTCAAGGATTAGCTAATTACATTACATTGTTAAATGAACTGTATAAGTATAATATCTTGAACAAGATTAGAAATATACTACAGTATTTTCTAACAATATCAATCTCAATATATATACTTTGTATACAATATATAAAAATCCAATCCAATGTAAAGTATTTAAAACTAGTAATTGTCTTATAAAAGTAGATTCGATAATCTATCTTTTTATCTATATCATATCTATATCCTCTCTTTTCTTCTCAGAGTAGATTCAATAATCTACCTTCTATGCTATCATTTCTATTTATCTTTTTTTTCAAACAAGAACCTTAAATCTAATCTCCTTTGTTAGCCCTTTTCTTAAACATTAACAACAGCAACTTGTAACAAACCCTTCTAAACAATGAAAATTATCCCAAACCCGAAACCCACTGAAAGACCAAAAACCACCTGCCCCACCCCATCTCTTTGGGAATGTGGGCATTGTGTTCTTAAAATTGCTTTCTGCTGTTTGTGGGTGGAGGTATCTTTAGGGGATTCTGAAAAGAAAAAATTTGGATTAATTGTCAAGTTCTAGGAAAGGTAGCTATATCATTTGTTGTCCAGTCTCTGCATAATGCCAAAGTTCAGGGCTTATCTCAAGTCCTTGTTCCAGTAGTCTGTGAAACTGGATCATCTCAGCTAGCCATCTAGAAATTGTTCTAAGCAGTTTGCAGTCCAAAGCTGATCTTTGGCTGATGTTTGTCAGCTTAGCAGTATTATTATTGTCTGTGTGGAATCCTTGTTGTGGGGCCCCATCATCTTTCTGGAGACTTCAAATTCGATGTTAGGCCTGGTCGTGATTTCCTGCAAAAAACTGATAGAGACTCGAACACAAAAACATGTATAGGCAGCTAAATGAAGCCTTTTTTCTAGAATTAGTTAGTACTCTATATGACTGTTAATATCATGACAAAAGTTTAAAATATATATATTAATCTTATAAATTTTGATATAAAATTCATACCTTAAGAAAAGTTTAAAGAATCAAAATAGAATCAAAGAAGTGAGATTAGAAGCAATAGAATAGTCTCTTAATTTTTTTGTTTTCTTCTGTCCCATATCAGAAGATGGCTCTTTCTTCTGGCATGATACAGAGATTTTACATTTTCCTTTTAACAACATACTTGGGTTTAAAGAAGGAGAGAGCCATTCTCCAACTCCAAAACCAGCTTTATTTTTAATTGAACTGGGACTACAAAAAGACCATTTGTGTTAAGTGTTAAGTGTCTGTAGAGAAGAGCAGAAATAAACATTTAGGAAGACTTATGAAATTTTATAGGTGATATACCAATAGGCCAATTTACTTTTTTTTCTTGGGACATTTTTTCTAGATGATTTGTCCTTTTTCTTCAGATATCTCATTTGTCTAGTATTCTTCAGATTCCTTAGCCTTCATTCTCCTGAAAGACAAAAACAAAAACCTTTCCCCAAGACTAACTTTGGGGAGGTTCCCTTTAGGCAAGTTATAGCTGAAGAACTGAAAAGGCATGTGTTAATGGTATAAGTTAGTTTAAACTGGATGGTCATGCTGGTTGATGAACTATCACCTCTTCTAATTAAGAGGTCTCTCTTGTTCAAATCAAACCTTTATCATTTTTATGGTATCCATAGCTTATTTTCTCCTGTAGAAACAAAAGCAAAACCTCATCCCCAACGTGACACATATCCTGGTTTCCATTCTGAGGTCAGCACATCCTTAAAGTATATAGGCGATTTAATTCTGTAGTTTTTTCTATTATCTAATGTCTCTCTGCAGCTATTGTTCCTTTCTCATTAGCACGGAGAAAATTCAAAGTTAATAGAGCATTATGTAATCTATTTCTGGGAGTTTTTGTTACCCCTTTCTGTTTATTTAGCATATCCTTTAGAGTTCTTTTTGATCTTTCTATAACTGCTTTGCCTGTAGGATTATTTGGTATACCTGTAATATGCTTTATGTTGTAATAAGCAAAAAAAAAAACATTTCATTTTACCAGAGACATATTCTGGAGCATTGTTAGTTTTAATTTGTGCAGGTATACCCATGATGGCCATAACTTCTAGCAAATGCTTGATTACAGAATCAGCTTTTTCAGAACTCAAAGCAGTTGCTCATTGAAATCCTGAATAAGTATCAATGATATGGTGTACATATTTCAATTTTCCAAATTCTGCAAAGTGAAACACATCCATCTGCCAAATTTCATTCCTCTGAGTACCCTTTGGGTTACATCCTGCTAGTAATGGAGTCTAAGAAATTGTAAAGTCTAAGAATTGTAAAAAGAACAAGTAGAACATTTCCTTACAATTTCCTTGGCTTGTTGCCAGGTTATGGAAAAATCCTTTTTTAAACCTTTACTATTGACATGATGTTTTTTTATGAAATTCTCCAACACATTTTCTATCAATAATTTATCAATCTCATCATTACCTTGTGCTAGAGTGCCTGGCAGACTGCTTTGTTATATATAATTTTACTATGTTAAAGTTAAAAATTTCCTTTTTAATTAAACAGAAAAGAGGAAATGCTGTGGAATAATGCTTTTGTACACTGGTTTAATAAAATGCCGATTGGCCAGTAGCCAGGCATGACATATAGGCTGCACAAGCAGAGAGGAGAATTCTGGGAAGTGGAAGGCTGAGTCAGAGATGCCAGCCTGCTGTCCAGAGAGCAGCATATAATGACACACAGGTAAAGCCACAGAATATATGGCAACATATAGATTAACAGAAATGGGCTGAGTTTAAATGTAAGAGCTAGTCAGTGGTAGGCCTGAGCTAATGGCTGAGCAGCTTTAATTAATATTAAGCCTCTGTGTGTTCATTTGGGTCTGAGCAGCTATGGACCAGGCAGGACACAGAAAAACTTTAGCTACAATAAAATATATATAATTCTCTTTTACTGAAGATTTAACATTACATATAGAATTTATAACCATGTTCTCCTTTCTGTGTCTCAACATCTGAATCTAACTATGGTAATGATTTTTACCAACTTCATGAATTTATCTTTTATTTCTGACACATAACCAAGTAAGTCCTCACTCTTCATCAAGGAAAATTCTTTTTGCCACGGACAGAGACCATTATAGAAAATCACAACCAATTATTGTAGCACGAATCTTAAAAGATCTTATTAATAAAAACAAAACTGGAGCCAGGTATTGGGGTAAACGCTGAAAGATCAGAGAAACAGAACAAGCCACATCCAACCTCACCTTGTCAATTCCTCAGTTGATCTTGTTTCCTCAAACTGGAAGCCTCTGTGTCCTCATCTGAATGGATCTCAGCTGAACTGCTGCTAAAAGCTAAAAGCTTAACAAGACTAGTTCCTGGTTTTCACACCTTATATACCTTTCTGCTTCCTGCCATCACTTCCTGGGATTAAAGGTGTGTGCCACCATGCCTGGCTGTTTCCAACGTGGCTTTGAACTCACAGAGATGCGGATGGATCTCTGCCTCCAGAATGCTAGAATTAAAGGTGTGTATGCCACCATTTTCTGGTCTCTATATCTATCTAGCAGCTGTTCTGTTCTCTGACCCCAGATAAGTTTATTAGGGTGCACAAATATATTGGGGGACACAATATCGGCACATTCCCCTTTTTTGTCTAAAATTAAAAAAATTATAACTAGTGTAAGAAAAAAGTATATACAATAAGTACATACAATATATACAGTCAAGAATTACATTAACAATGTCTAGTCCATTAACATTTGACAGATTCAGACAAAAACCTCCATTACATACATTAACAATGTCCAGTCCATTAACATTTGACAAATTCAGACAAAAAAAATTTCATTAGTCATCCTATTTAAAACAAGTAGTTCCTTTTTAAAAGCAGGTAATCTACCTTTTTATCTTATCATATCCTATTCTCTATTTTTTTCTTTTCTGAGTAGATTCAAAAGTCTACCTTTTATCTTATTTCTTTTTTTTTCTTTTTTGAGACAGGGTTTTTCTGTGTAGTTTTGGTGCCTGTCCTGGGTCTCACTCTGTAGACCAGGCTGGCCTCGAACTCACAGAGATCCTCCTGGCTCTGCCTCCTGAGTGCTGGGATTAAAGGTATGTGTGCCACCATTTTCTGGCCTCTATATCTATCTAGTGGCTGTTAGGTTCTCTGACCCCAGATAAGTTTATTAGGGTACACAATATAAATAAAATATCACCACAAATTATAATGCAGAGTTGTGGAGTCCATCACTACAAAACACTCCAGCACCTGAAATTCAGGGATCATTACAGGAAGAGTGGGTAGAAAGATTGTAAGAGCTAGAGAAACAGTGTGTTTACTGTGAGATTGTGTCTCCTAGGAATATCAGAAGCTATACCCACAAAGTCTTATCAACATGGCTGCCTAAACATGATTTGAACAAAGAAAACACCAATAATCATGCTCACACAAGTGGGTAAAATCTCACAAGGCCTTATGTGTGGTAATATTTTATTTATATGTTAATAAATAAATTTTGCCTAGAGATCAGAGGACATAGATAGCCATCCATAAACAAAAGTCAGGTGGTGGTTGCACACACCCTTAATCTGATCACAATGCAGGCAGAGTCTCTGTGTGTTCAAGGACACAGCCAAACTGGTAACACACGCCTTTAATCCCAGTACCAACCATAGAGATCCAGAGGTCTGTATAGACAGACCGTGACAAGGAAGTGAGGTAGCTGGGCTAAAAGCCAATGAGGGGGCAGAACAACAAGGCAATAAAGGTGCAGGTTAGACAGGAAGACGCTGGTTCTCTCTGGGGAAGCTATAGTGGCGTTGTGAGTAGGGTTAGCTGGTGGCTTTCACTATTTCCCTGATCTCTAAGGCTTTCACCCCTATATTTGGCTCTGTGATTCTTATTTAATAAGACTGTTTAGAAATTCATCTAAACTTATGCCCAGACAAACAACCATAGACAGCTAAGGAATGATAAAGTGTTGCTGGAGACCTTCTCTCCAGCTCCCAAGTCCAGCCAGTCTCCAGCTCCCAAGTCCCGCCAGTCCCTGGTTCCCTGACCGAACCCATTCATAAAATAAACACACAGACGCTTACATTATTTAAACTGCTTGGCCATTAGCTCAGGCCTATCATTGTCTAGCTCTTACTCTTATATTTAGCCCATTTCTATTAATCTCTACTTTGCCACGTGGCTCGTGGCTTACCGGTACTTTACATCTTCCTTCTCCTCGCCGCGGCTCCAGCCAGTCTCTCCCCTTTTACCTTCCTGTTCCCTCTCTTCTCTTCTCTGTTAGTCTCACCTATACTTCCTGTCTGGCTACCGGCCAATCAGTGCTTTATTGATACAGAGTGATATCCACAGCAATAAAGGTTGCAGAAATAGTCTTCTCTAGGGAAGAACATACCACTTGATTATCTAAAACCAAATGGTAAGCCATGAAAACAAACTAACAAGTAACAACATACAGACTGAGCAGGATATAAACACACACACACACACACACACACACACACACACACACACACACAAACACAAAGCACACACCCATGCATGTGCATACATATGTAACAACAATTAATGAAAAAAGGAGCCCATGAATTTGAAAGAGTAAAGAGGGGTACATGGGAGGATTTGGAGTGAGGAAAGAAGGGGGAAATTATGTAATTATAGTCACAAAAAATAAAATTTTTTTAAATTATGTGTATAAGCAACAACTCACATTTACCTAATAATCATAAATTTGTTCTGCAAATTCTTTTTTATTAAGAAATGTTTTATTCATTTTACATATCAACCATAGATCCCCCTCTTTTCCCTCCTCCCACCCTCCAGCCTTTGCCCCCCCAACCCACCCCCACATTCTCTCTTCCAACAAGGTAGGGCTTCCCATGGGGAGTCAGCAGAGCCTGGTACATTCAGTAGAGGCAGGGCCAAGCCCCTCCCTCTGCATCAAGGCTGTACAAGGTGTCCCACGATAGGTAGTGGGCTCCAAAAAAACAGCTCATGCACCAGGGATGGATCCTGGTCCTACTGCTGTGGGGCTCCTTAAGCAGATCAAGCTATACAACTGTCTCACGTATGCAGAGGGCCTAGTCCAGTCTCACAGAGGCTCCACAGATGTTGGTCTAAAGTTCATGATTTCCAATAGCTTTGATCAGTTGTCTCTTTAGGTTTCCCCATCATGATCTTGATGCCACTTGTTCTGCAAACTCGTAATTTGAAAGTAGCAATAGATAGATAGATTATTCAAATAACAGTCACAGCCAGGCAAAGCAGTGCACACTTTTATAAAATTCCAGCATCTTGCAGGCAGGGGCAGGTAGTTCTCTATTAATTCACACCCAACTTAGTCTACATACTAAATTCCAGGCCAACCAAGGCTACAACTGAGACTTCTGTCTCTAAAATCCAAGACAAATAAATAAATAAACAGCATAGTCTCATTATTATGAAATTTTTAAAAATTATTTTCATATGTATTCATATTATTTGAATTTTCAACAGTCTTAATTTATTTCTCACTTCTAATATAACAGTTTTTGTCATAGCTTCTATATTAAAATTTTCATATGGGTCTGCTATGTAACGTGAATTGCTAAACAGTCTTATTAGTAAAAAACCTGGAGCCAGATATTGGAGGTGAAAGCTGAAAGATCAGAGAAACAGAAAAGCCAGCCACATTCTTACCTCTACGAAATCCTCAGCCTCACAAGAGTGAGTTCCTGTTTCCTCATGCCTTATATACTTTTTTCTGTCCAGCCAACACTTCCTGGGATTAAAGGTATGTGTACTTCCCAAGCAAAGACATGAGATCTCAAGTGTTGAGATTAAAGGTATGTCCCACCATGTCTGGCTCTGTTCCCAGTGTGGCCTTGAACTCACAGAGATTCTGACGGATCTGTCTCCCGAGTGATAGGATTAAAGGTGTGTGCCATCACTCTCTGGCCTCTGCCTAATTTAGTGGCTGGCTTTGTCCTCTGATCCCCAGATAAGTTTTATTTGGGTGCACAACATATCACCACACTGCTGTAGTGTGTGTGTGTGTGTGTGTGTGTGTGTGTGTGTGTGTGTGTGTGTG
>CABHPR010085723.1:0-11358 GCA_902168415.1 Peromyscus melanophrys | reverse complement strand
TATATATATATATATATATATATATATATATATATATATATATATATGTGTGACTCTGCACATGAACTTACAGAGAGGGCAACTGTAGACGGGGCTAAGTGATAGGAACTCAGAGTCCCTTCCACTTCCCCGTCTTTATTCCAAGTCAGAAATCATTTGGGAATTAAAAAAAAACATAAGTAAACATAAAAGTCACTTTAAAGGCTCTGTGTTTTCTTATGATAAAACATGGTTAAAATGGCAATACCTGGCTAGATCAACATGTACTGCTCCTCAGGGAATCATGAAGCAGCTATGACGGCTGTCCATTCACTGTTACTCCCTGACCCAAACTTCTCAGAGTTCACTCTGAATTTACCTAACAGTTGCTAAAACATTTTTAAAACTAGGTAACTACATAAGCAGGCCTTCCTTATGAGGAGGAGAACTGGGACAAACTAATTGCACATGTGAGCATGTTAACAGCAAGAGGATCCTGGTATAGATTACAGAGGATTCACTCGGCCACTGTACAGAGAGGGTGATGAGAACAAGAATCCATGTTTCCTGAACAGATGGATATTTGACTCCAAGTGTTTGAGAGCTAGCAATCTCATGGCCCAAAGTATAAAGTCCAGCATTCAAAATCATGAATGGCATGTTGAAATGTGCAAAATTCCTCAATAAGGGAATAAGTCTTCCTCAAGACCCAGCCATACCACTCTTGAGCATATACCCAAGGAATGCTCAATCATACCACAAGGACACATGCTCAACTATGTTCATAGCAGCATTATTCGTAATAGCCAGAACCTGGAAACAACCTTGATGCCCCTCAATTGAAGAATGGATAAAGAAAATGTGGCATATATACACAATGGAGTTGTGTATACACTCAGCAGTAAAAAACAATGATATCATGAGGTTTGCAGGCAAATGGATGGAACTAGAAAATATCATCTTGAATGAGGTAACCCAGACTTAGAAGGACAAACATAGTATGTACTCACTCATAAGTGGATACTAGATGTGAGGGAAGGGATGGCCAGACAGCAACTCACAGCTCAAGAGAGCCTAGCTAACAAGGAAAGACCCTAGGAGGGACACATGGATGATCCTGCAAAGGAGAAGTGGATGCAATCTACATGAGTGAACTGGGTGGGTGGGGGTGGCAGAGGGCGAGGAGTGGGGAATGAGAACATAGGGAAATGGGAGGGTTGAGCTGGAACAGGGACAGAGTAGGAGGGCAGGGAGGAAGATACCATGATAGATGAGGACATCATGAGAATAGGAAGAGGCAGGGTGCTGGGGAGGCTCTCAGGAATCCACAATGTTGACCCCACCTTGGTCTGCTGGCAGTGGTCCAGAGGGTGCCTGGACTAGTCTACTCTGGTGACCGGTCTAGCGAATAACCTAGCTGTCATCATAAAGCCTTTGTCCAGTGACTGATGGAGGCCGATGCAGAGATCCACGGCCAGGCACCAGGCTGAGCTCTGGTAATCCAATCGATGAGAGAGAGGAGTGACTCTGCAGGCGGGGGATGTTGAGATCATGATGGGAAGACATGCAGAGATGACCAGCCACACTAGTGGAAGCCCATAAACTGTGGACTGGTGGCTGTGGAGCCCCCATGGGACTGGACTGGGCCCTCTGGATACAGAAGACGGTTGTTTGGCTTGAACTGTTTGGGGGGCACCCAGGCAGGGGGATCGGGATCCATCCCTGGTGCATGGGCAGACTTCTGGGAATCCAGTGCCTGTGATGTGGCGCCTTGCACAGCCTTGGTGCAGTGGGAAGGGGCTTGGACCTGCCTAGGCTCAGTGTGCCGGGCTCTGCTGACTCCCCATGGGAGACCTTGATTTGGGGGATGTGGGGATGTGGGGTGGCTTGGGAGAGAGGGGTGGGGGTGGGAGGAGGGGGGATCTGTGGGTGGTATGTGGAGTGAGTAGAAAATTTCTTAATAAAGAAAAATGGGAAGAAAAAAAAAAGAACACATTTATTCAAAACCCCACCAACATTTCCAAAGGAGATGCCTAAGAGGAGAGGTACAAATATGGTACAAATTTTTAATCTCTAAATAATACCATTTTAAATTAGCATGTTTTGCTGATATCTTTAGTAAACATATTAAGCATGAATAGACAGGTATTAGATAGAGATAACCTGTGAATCAGCCATGCCTTGGATAGGATATGAATATGAATAGACTAGGGATAGACATGATAACCCACTAAAACAGGAGGAATTTGTCCTCATATACATGATAGAGTTTAATCACTGTGCCTGGTGCTATAGGTCTCTGTCTCTTCACTTGCTGCTGTCCCCATCTAGAAGGATAATAATGCCATGTTTTTGGTTCTGCTCTCTAGGTGCAGAAAGACTCTTTGTCTAGAACAGGATCTAACATGTGCTCATTAAAATTCTGAAGGCCTTCTTCCTGGGAATATGGGGTTTCAAAAAAAAGACCCAAAGTTATTAGACTTTTGATCCACAGGAATGAAGGATAAAAGCACATTGAGGGAGGCCTCAGCACATGACTCCTGCAAACTTACCTTGAAAATAATAGCTACATTCAAGAGAAGTTGCACAAACTCCATCACGGAGTGTTCCTTGTAACCAGAATCTTAAAAGGTCTTATTAATAAATAAATTAAAAAAAAAAAACTTGCAGCCAGATTGAGGTGAATGCTGAAAGATCAGAGAAGCAGAACAAGCCACAGCCAACATCACCTCAACAACTCCTCAGCTAATCCTGTTTCCACAAATCCTCAGACTGAAAGCCTCTAAGTCCTCATCTGAATGGATCTCAGCTGAACTGCTACTAAAAAACCTTCTAGTTCATGGTCCTCATGCCTTCTATTCCTTTCTGCTTCCTGCCATCACTTCCTGGGACTAAAGGTGTGTGCCACCACTGCCTGGCTGTGTTTCCAGTGTGGCCTTGAACTCACAGAGATCCAGACAGATCTCTGCCTCCCAAGTGATAGGATTAAAGGCGTGTGCCATCACTGTCTGGCCTCTATGTCTAATCCAGTGGCTGTTCTATTCTCTGACCCCAGATAAGTTTTATTAGGGTGCACAATATACTCGGGGACACATTGGGGACCACATATCCTGCTAAGAATAAACAGAGGAAGACAGGACTGCTAAGGGCTGAAGTGTGTCTTCCCCTCACACACTCTATCTTGAAGTTCTAACCCTTGACACCTCAGAATGAGCTATGTATCAGGAGACAGAGCCTTTAACAACGTGACTACCTTAAATGAGGTCATTAGAGTAGACTCTATTCCAGTATGCCTAGGTCCCTTATAAGAAGGCACTGGGCATGGGTACACAGAGCACAATGCAAGGCCATTTGCAGAAAGATAGACGTCTATCTGCAAGCCTCCAGAACTGTAAGAAAATGACTGGCAGCCTGAGGAACCTAACAAGAGAGCTGAAGTGGGATATTAAAGTGTGAGTGGAAATCCAAAACTTGGTGGGGCATGTTGGCACAGGCCTTCAATGCTAGCACTAGTGAGGTAGAGGCAAGAGGATCTCAGTGAGTTTGAGGCCATCCTGGCCTATACAGTGAGGTCCAGGCCAGCTAGGACTACATAGTGAGACCTTATCTCAAAGACTCCAAAGAAGGTCCAGAACTCAAAGACAGCAAAATAAAACCCTGTCTGTCTTGACAGACTTGCCCATAGACATCTGTTTAATTTACTCACCAAACACATACACATGCAAACAAAAAGGGGAGGAAAGTTATAAGTATTTGTCCAACTACATCTACTGTCAGAAAACACAATTTCTCTTGCAATGTAGACAAGAACTAAAACCCAACAGAACTGCTAAATTATCAATGAGAACCATTAAGAATAATTAATGATTCAAACAGTAAACAGAAGGGAAGGCAGAATTAAAAACAGAAGAAAATATTATTTTGGCCCCACCCCCTGGCCAGGAAAACAGCCCCCTGTAATACCAGTGAAAACTGGAGACATAAGCCCACCCTGCACTGATTGGAAACAGATGAGACTCCATTTCCAGACTGGGCAGACCAGGTCCCTAGCCCCTAGGCCCTGGGGGCACATTCTCTGCCACTCCCCCAAGCCTATGGAGCCCCAGGGACCAGCTAGCTGCCCCTTCCCCTGCCCCCTCACCAAGAAAACAGCCTCCTGTGACTCCAGTGAAATCAGAGACAAAAGCCTACCCTGCACAAATTGCAAACAGAAAACAGGCCCTACCTTGCACCAATTGGGAATCCTGAGAGAGAGCTCTCAGGATTGGATCTCCCTGAGGAGGAGCCCACTGGTGCCCATTGGACTAAGATCGGCACCCTGAGACACAGAACTCATCAAGACCAAGAGCCTGGATTAGACCAAGAGCTCCCATTAGACCAAGACTATCATTCAGACCAAAAGAGGCTCCCTCAGGCACAGACAGTATTGCATGGAGTGGAAGAAGACATAGATAGACGCCAATGCAAAAATACAGTCAACAACATAAAGACCAATGTGGCACCATCAGAACCTAGTGGTGCCACACCAGCAAGACCTGAACATCCCAAAGCAGAAGAAGCAGAAGAAATAGACCTTAAAAATGACTTTAAGAAGATGACAGAAGACTTTAAAGAGGAAATGAAAATTACCCTTAAAGAATTCACAGAAAAGACAAACAAAAAATTAAAAGAAATTAATAAATCTCTTAAAGAAAGCCAAGAAAAAGCAATTAAACAGGTGAATGAAAAAGTCCAAGATTTGAAAACTGAAATAGAGGCAATAAAGAAGACACAAACTGAGAGAAGGCTGGAAATGGAAAGTCTGAGTAAACAAACAGGAAGTACAGATGCAAGCATAACCAACAGAATGCAAGAGATGGAAGAGAGAATCTCTGGTGTTGAAGATACAAGAGAGGAAATAGATTCATCAGTCACAGAAAACACTAAAGCCAAAAAAGTCATAACACAAAACGCCCAGGAAATTTGGGACACCATGAAAAGACCAAACCTAAGAATAATAGGGATAGAAGAAAGAGAAGAATACCAACTCAAAGGCACAGAAAATATATTCAACAAGATCATAATAAAAAACTTCCCCAACTTAAAGAAGGAAATGCCTATGAAGGTACAAGCTTACAGAACACCAAATAGACTGGATCCAAAAAAAAAAGACCCCTCGCCACATATTAATCAAACCATTAAACATACAGAATAAAGAAAAAATATTACGAGCTGCAAAGGAAAAAGGCCAAATAACATATAAAGGCAGACCCATCAGAATAACACCTGACTTCTCAATGGAGACTCTGAAAGCCAGAAGGTCCTGGACAGATGTTATGCAGACACTAAGAGACCATGGATGCCAACCCAGACTATTATACCCAGCAAAACTCTCAATCACCATAGATGGAGTAAACAAAATATTCCATGATAAAACCAGATTTAAACAATACCTATCCACAACTCCAGCCCTACATAAAGCACTAGAAGGAAAAAATCCAACCTAAGGAAGTTAGATACATCCATGAAAATACAGGCAATAGATAATTCCACACCAACAAATACCAAAGAAGAGAAACACACAACACTACCAGCAAAAAAATAACAGGAATGAACAATCACTGTTCATTAATATCCATTAATATCAATGGTCTCAATTTGCCTATAAAAAGACACAGGCTGACAAAACAGATACGAGAAAAGGATCCATCCTTCTGCTGCATACAAGAAACACACCTCAACTTTAAAGACAGACACTACAGAGGTAAAGAAAAAGGCAGGGAAAACACTTTCCAATCAAATGGACTTAAGAAGCAAGCTGGTGTACTATCCTAATATCTAATAAAATAGACTTCAAACTAAAATCAATGGAAAGACATTGGGAAGGACATTACATACTTATCACATGGAAAAACCACAAAGATGAAGTCTCAATTCTGAACATTTATGCCCCTAATACAAGGTCACCCACATTTGTGAAAGAAACATTACTAAAGCTTAAATCAGACACCAAACCCCACACATTAGTAGTGGGAGATTTCAACACCCCACTCTCACCACTGGATAGATCTGCCAGACTGAAACTTAACAGAGAAATAAGGGACCTAACAGAAGTTATGACTCAAATAGACTTAATAGATATCTACAGAACATTCCACCCTAATATAAAAGAATATACCTTCTTCTCAGCACCCCATGGAACCTTCTCTAAAATTGACTACATGCTCAGTCACAAAGCAAATCTCAACAGATACAAAACAATTGAAATAACCTCTTGTATTTTATCAGACCACCATGGCTTAACGTTAGATTTCAACAACAACAAAATTTACAAAAAGCCTACAATCTCATGGAAACTGAACAATGCCAAAATGAATCACCAATGTGTCAAGAAAGAAATAAAGAAAGAAATCAAGGATTTCCTAAAATTCAATGAAAATGAAAGTACAACATACCCAAACTTATGGGACACCATGAAAGCAGTGATAAGAGGAAAATTCACAGCACTAAATGCCCACATAAAGAAGATGGAGAAATCTCACACTAGTGACTTAACAGCACACCTGAAAGCTCTAGAACAAAAAGAAGCAAACTCACCCAGGAGGAAATGATGTCAAGAAATAATCAAATTGAGGGCTGAAATCAATGAAATAAAAACAAAGAGAATAATACAAAGAATCAATAAAACAAAAAGTTGGTTCTTTGAAAAAAATCAACAACTTAGACAAGCCCTTATCCAAATTAACCAAAAGGAAGGGAGAGAGCATCCAAATCAACAAAATCAGAAATGAAAAGGGAGACATAACAACAGACAATGAGGAAATCCAGAGAATCATCAGGTCATACTTCAAAAACCTCTACTCCACAAAACTGGAAAATCTAAAAGAAATGGATAATTTTCTGGATAGGTAACACATACCTAAGTTAAATCAAGACCAGATAAACTATTTAAATAGTCCAATAACCCCTAAGGAAATAGAAACAGTCATTAAAAGTCTCCCAACCAAAAACAGCCCAGGACCAGATGGTTTCAACGCAGAATTCTACCGGAATTTCAAAGAAGAGCTAATTCCAATTCTCTCCAAATTGTTCCACACAATAGAAACAGAAGGAACGTTACCAAACTCTTTTTATGAGGCTACAGTTACTCTGATACCCAAACTACACAAAGATGCAACAAAGAAAGAGAATTACAGACCAATCTCCTTCATGAACATTGATGCAAAAATACTTAATAAAATATTGGCAAACTAAATCCAAGAACACATCAAAAAAGTATCCACCATGACCAAGTAGGATTCATCCCAGGGATGCAAGGATGGTTCAACATACAAAAATCTGTCAATGTAATCCACCATATAAACAAACTGAAAGAAAAAAAACACATGATCATCTCATTAGATACTGAAAAAGCCTTTGACAAAATCCAACACCCCTTCATGATAAAGGTCCTAGAGCGATCAGGAATACAGGGAACATACCTAAACATAATAAAGGCAATTTACAGCAAGTCAACAGCCACCATCAAATTAAACAGAGAGAAACTCAAAGTGATTCCACTAAATCAGGAACAAGACAAGGCTGTCCACTGTCTCCATATTTATTCAATATAGTACTTCAAGTTCTAGACAGAGCAATAAGACAACAAAAGGATATCAAAGGAATAGAAATTGGAAAGGAAGAAGTCAAACTTTCACTATTTGCAGATGGTATGATAGTATACTTAAGTGACCCCAAAAATTCTACCAGGGAACTTCTACAGCTGATAAACTCCTTCAGTAATGTGGCAGGATACAAGATTAACTAAAAAAAAAAATCAGTAGCACTCCTATATACAAACGACAAAAGAGCTGAGAAAGAAATCAGAGAAACATCACCCTTTAAAATAGCCACAAATAATATAAAATACCTTGGGGTAACTCTAACTAAGCAAGTGAAGGACCTGTATGACAAGAACTTTAAGTCTCTGAAGAAAGAAATCAAAGAAGATATCAGAAAATGGAAATATCTTCCATGCTCATGGATAGGTAGGATTAACATAGTAAGCTTACCAAAAGCAATCTACAGATTTTTGGCCATCTTACCAAAAGCAATCTACAGATTCAATGCAATCCCCATCAAAATCCCAATACAATTCTTCACAGACTAATGGGTGATGGTGCTCTGCATGCTGTGAATGTGTTGCTCCCATTGGTTGATAAATAAAATGCTAATAGGCCAGTAGTCAGGCAGGAAGCATAGGCAGGATAAACAGACAAGGAGAATTCTGGGAAGAGGAAAGTTGAGTCAAGAGTCGCCAGCCAGACACAGAGGAAGCAAGATGTGAAGGCAGAACTGAGAAAAGGGACCAAGCCACATGGCTAAACATAAATAAGGATTATGGATTAGTTTAAGTGTAAGAGCTAGTCAGTGGTAGGCCTGAGCTAATGGCCAAGCAGTTTTAATTAATATAAGCCTCTGTGTGTTTACTTGGGTCTGAGTGGCTGTAGGACTGGTGGGTGAGAGAGATTTGTCCTGACCATGGCCAGGTGGGACACAGGAAAACTTCAACTATAACAAACTTGGAAAGAACAATACTCAACTTTATATGGAAAAACAAAAAACCCAGGATAGTTAAAAGAATCCTGTACAATAAAGCAACCTCTGGAGGCATCACGATCCCTGACTTCAAGCTCTACTATAAAGCTACAGTTAAAAAAAAAAAAAACCAGCTTGGTACTGGCATAGAAACTGACTTGTGGACCAATGGGATGGAATTGAAGACCCTGACATTAATCCGCACACGTATGATTTTTGACAAAGAAGCCAAAACTGTACAATGGAAAAAAGAAAGCATCTTCAGCAAATGGTGCTGGCATAACTGGATGTCAACATGTAGAAGATTGCAAATAGATCCATATCTGTCACCGTGCGCAAAACTTAAGTCCAAGTGGATCAAAGACCTCCACATAAATCCAGCTACTCTCAACCTGATAGAAGAGAAAGTAGGAAGTAATCCTGAATGCATTGGCACTGGAGATCACTTCCTAAATATAACATCAGTAGCACAGACACTGAGAGCAACAATTAATAAATGGGACCTCTCGAAACTGAGAAGCTTTTTCAGGGTAAAGGACACGGTCAATAAAACAAAATGACAGCCTACAGAATGGAAAAGATCTTCACTAACCTCTCATCTGACCTCCAGAATATATAAAGAACTCAAGAAACTAGACATCAAAATACCTAACAGTCCAATTAAAAAATGGGCTATAGAGCTAAACAGAGAATTCTCAACAGAAGAACCTCAAATGGCCAAAAGACATTTAAGGAATTGCTCAAAATCCTTAGTCATCAGGGAAATGCAAATCAAAATGACTCTGAGATACCATCTTATACCTGTCAGAATAGCTAAGATCAAAAAACACTGAAGACAGCTTATGTTGGAGAGGATGTGGAACAAAGGAACACTCCTCCACTCTTGGTGGGAATGCAAACTTGTACAGCCACTTTGGAAATCAGTATGGTGGTTTCTCAGAAAATTGGGAATCAATCTTACTCAAGACCCAGCCATACCACTCTTGAGCATATACCCAAGGAATGCTCAATCATACCACAAGGACACTTGCTCAACTATGTTCATAGCAGCATTATTTGTAATAGCCAGAACCTGGAAACAACCTAGATGCCCCTCAACTGAAGAATGGATAAAGAAAATGTGGTATATATATATACAATGGAGTACTACTGAGCAGAGAAAAACAATGACATCATGAGGTTTGCAGGCAAATGGATGGAACTAGAAAATATCCTGAGTGAGGTAACCCAGACTCAGAAAGACAAACATGGTATGTCCTCACTCATAGGAGGATATTAGATGTAAAGCAGGGATGACCAGACTGCACCCCACAGCTCCAGGGAAGCTAGCTAGTAAGGAGAACCGTAGGAAGGACGCATGGATTGCTCAGCAATAGACAAATGGATGAGATCTACGTGAGCAAACTAGGGGTGAGGAGGGGTAATGGAGGGCAAGGGATAGGGGAATGAGAGCTTAGAGGAGCAGGAGGTTTGAGCTGGAACGGGAACAGAGTAGGAGAGCAAGGAAAGAGATACCATGATAAATGAAAACACCATAGGAATAGGGAAAAGCACAGTGCTAGGGAGGTCCCCAAAAATCCACAAGGATGACGCCACCATAGACTACTGGCAATAGTCAAGAGGGTGCCTAAGCTGACCTACTCTGGTGATCGGATTGCTGAATACCCTAACTGTTATCATAGAACCCTCATCCAGTGACTGATGGAAGCAGATGCAGAGATCCACGGCCTGGTCCCAGGAAGAACTCCAGGAGTCCAATTGATGAGAGAGAGGAGGGATTCTATGAGCAAGGAATATCGAGACCATGACTGGAAAAAGCACAGAGACAACTAGCCAAACTAGTGGAACGCATGAACTGTGGACCAATAGCTGAGGAGCTTCCATGGTACTAGACTAGGCCCTCTGGATAAGCAAGACAGTTGTTTAGCTTGAACTGTATAGGGGGCCCCCAGGATTAGAACCTGTCCCTAGTGCAAGAGCCGGCTTTTTAGAGCCTAGTGCCTATGGTGAGACACCTCGCACAGCCTTGGTGCAAGGAGGAGGGGCTTGGACCTGCCTCAACTGAATGTACCAGGCTCTGCTGACTCCTCATGGGAGACCTTGCCTTGGAGGAGGTGGGAATGGGGGGGGGGGGGGTGAGGGGGAAGGCTGGGGAGGGGGAGGAGGGAGGAGAGGGGAATCTGTGGTTGGTATATAAAATGAATAGAAAATCTCTTAATAAAAAAATTTATTTAAAAAAAGAAAATAAAATACATATATATTACTTTAAAAGAGAAAAATTGTGACATCAATAATTAATGAGGACTACCTTTTCACATTGCAAGCACGTCAGATTGCATCATCTGACATGTGTGTGCATAAGTGTGTATGTGTGTGTACAAGTACATGCATATATAGGTAGGTGTTTATAAGAGTGTGAGTGAATGGATGTGCATATGTGTGTCAAAGACTCTCAGATGTTGCTCCTTGGGCACCATTCACCTTTTGAGACTGGGTCTCTCACTGGCCTGAAACTCACCATGTAGGCCAAGCTGGCTGGTCAGCAAGTTCAAGAGACCTGCCTGTCTCTGCCTCCCCAGAGCGGGGACAATGAGCTCATGGAATACCACTATGCCTGGTTTTTCATCTGAGTTCTAGGGATTGAACCCAGGTCTTATTGTATGAACTGAGCCATGTCTCCAACCATAGATGCATTATTCAAAAGTAGTTTTTAAACTTAGAAACCAACTAGAAGAAAGATAAAGCAACATCTGAAGGGCTGGGGAGATGGACTGGAGGATAAATCAGTTTGCACAAGGTTAAGGACCTGAGTCCAGATCCCCC
>CABHPR010085722.1:3605-18690 GCA_902168415.1 Peromyscus melanophrys | reverse complement strand
TGTACTGTAGGCATCTCATGTGAGTGTGTCATGTGGAATGTACTGTAGGCATCTCATGTGAGTGTGTCATGTGGAGTGTACTGTAGGCATCGCATACATGAGTGTGTCATGTGGAAGCAGTTACTACACTTTCCCCTCGTGTTTTCTCTTAATTGTATGTATTCTCTTGATTAGTGTCTTTCCAGACTCGTGAGGATGTGGAAGATCAAAACGATACAGAGAAAACTTCAGAGACAGAATTTTCAGTAACAGAAAATCATCCTAGCCAGAAAACCTACGTATGCCCTTCTGCGGGGTCAGCCGTCTGCTCTTCTGTGGACTGGAGTATCACTTCTCCTGGTACTGCTCTTCACTCCTTAGGTTTACATGCTCCTGTGTAGATTAGTGTTACTGATACCTGGGAGGGGTACAGCTATGAAGGTGTGTGAAGTAAATACACTTCAATCACATATTACATCTCTATAACATTTTAGCATTAAATCTATAGTAATTAGAATTATATGTGATTTTTATAAAAATTGAGGAATTCAGAATGCTAATTACTAGAATTTTACATTTTAATCTGTGACAGTACTATTGGTTATTTGTTGAGCCCCTGCTGTGTCCATTGCTGTATTTCATGCATGGGCCCTTTCTAAGATTGACTGAGGTAGAACTTCATTATTCTTATTCTAGGGTCGAGACTGCGGTGTAGAAAGGGTTAGTGCCGCTGTTTGTTTGGTTTCATTTGGAGACACGTTGTCATTACAAGTGTTGTTCTTGGGTCCTGAAGGGACATTTAGTCATATGAACAACAGGTACAACATTTCTTGTGTAACCCATGTAAACATGGGTAAAATGAAATGTTTTCCTCTAGTATTTAATGAAGAAATTCTATTTTTTTTTTAAATAAGAATTTTGATGCTATAAGTAGGAATCTCCTTCCAGGTGGGCTTCTTGGAAAGGTACAGTGCGTTACCTCACTTTTGCAGTCAGAATAGCTTGGAGTTTTCTCCGCTACAACTTCCATTTCTTTTAAAAAATGTATTGGCAAATAATTGATTGACTGAGGTTAGATTTTAATTTTGGAAACAGCCATAGGCTTCCCAGAGACCCTGCTTGTGCAGGAAGATGCCAAGCTGAGTATGACTGTTTCACATTGTGAATGGAGAATTATACTGACTAACTCTGCTGAATTACCTCTGAAGGCATCCCAATGGAAGAGTTCCAAAAAATGGGATTAGAGTAACAACTTTAAAGTGTTCTTTATGGGGCTGGAGAGATATAGCTGAGCAATTAAGAGTGCTGGATGTTCTTCCAGAGGACCTGGGTTCAATTCCCAGCACCCACATGGCAGCTCACAACTGTAAATCCAGTTCCAGGGGATTTGGAACCCTCACACAGACATACATGCAGGCATTTCTAAATCTCTGATTAATAATGGAAGTTTGAAAACAATTGACCAGCTGGGGTGGGGGGGGGTGCACACCTTTAATCCTAGCACTCATGAGGCAGAGGCAGGCGGATCTCTGTGAGTTTGAGGCCAACCTGGTCTATAGAGTGAGATCCAGGACAGCTACGGCTGTTACAAAGAAACCCTGTCTCAAAAACCCAAAAGAAAAAATAAAAAAGAATCGACCATGGGGCTAGGGAAATGGCTCAGCTGGTGTAGGGCTTGCTGTACAGGTATCTAGTTTGGGTCTGTGGTAGCCACATAAAAAGCTGGGCTCAGCTGTGCTGGAGACAGAGATGAGAGGGTCCCTGGGGCTTGCTCGTTCTCTGAAGTCCAATCAGTGAGCTTTAGTGTGAGACCTTGTCTCATAAAGGAAGGTAGAGAGTAAAAAGGTACTTGATGTCAACCTCTACACGTGCACACACCTAGGAACACACACAAAAATACTGACCTAAAAGTTTTAAAATATTTTTTATTGAATAATTTTTCATGCAGTATATTCTGATCATTGAACTAAATCTTTTCATTAACAATGTTTGTTTTTTTAAGGTGTGAATATCAGCAATGAATTATCTGAAAGGTAAATCTTTTAAGAGTTCATGATTTTAAATTTGTGTGTTAAAATGTATATGTTAATATGTGTTATGGAAATTTTACTGCTCCTATGAATGTGAACTTTTATATTCCACTTTTTTTTTTCCAAGACAGAATTTTTTTGTGTAGCCTTGGCTGTTCTGGAACTCACGCTGTAGACCAGGCTGGTCTTGAATTTACAGAGTTCCACATACCTCTGCCTTCTCAGTGCTGGGATGTGCCAGCACCGCCTGGCTATATTACACTTTTTGTAGTTTAAAGAAATCTTACAAATTTCCATTGCCAATGAGTATTTTAGGAAACTGGGGAGTGTTACGTTACAGATACACACACACACACACACACACACACACACACACACACACACACACACACACGGTGTTTTAGAATTATGTAATTAGAATGTAATAGACTGTATTGGCTGCACTCTCTTACTTTATGAGTTAAGCTATAGCAGTTAAACCTATAGCTCCTTGTAATGAACCAGCCATGCTATGTGTCTCTGTGTGAGCACAGTATTTCTGTTGTGACATTCTTGCCAAAACACAGCATGATGTTGACCACGAGCAGAATGGAGGCATGCCAAAGAATATTTTATAAAATGACCAGCTAAGATTTCTCAAAAGCATCAAGGTCATGAAAAATACCAAGATAGAAATTGTTTTAGGTCAGAGAAGACAGATGTCATGACAACTAAGTATCCAAGTGGATTCTGGGCAGAAGGGACACTAGTGAACAGTTAGGGAAATGTGATACAGTGTATAAATTAGTTAGCAATAGGTCAATTCCCCAATTTTGATATAAGACGAAGATTATGTCAGAAGATCACATTTGAGAAAGCTGAGTAAGGGTATGTTGGAGTTTTACTACTTAAAAAAATTTTAATAGTGTTTTGCCTGAATGTGTGTCTATGCACCAATTGTGTGCCAGGTGCCCAAAGAAGGCATCAGATCTATGAAATTGGAGTTACAGATAGTTGTGAGCCATTGTGTGGATGCTGGGACTTGAACCCAGGTCCTCTAGAAGAACAGCCAGTGCTCTTAACTGCTGAGGCATCTTTCCAACCCAAGTTTTGTTTTGATATGTGTCTGTGGGTGTGTGCAGATGCCCACTGAGGGAGAGGCATTGGATCCCTGGGAACTGCTGTTGTTATTGTGAGCCACTTGATATTTGGAGCAGTGAGCACCCTTAACCACTGACCCATCTCTCCAGCCCATTTTGCTGCTTTCTGAAAGTCTGGAACTATTTCAGATGAACTGTTAAAAATTTTTTTGCCTGGGCTTAGAGCTCGTTTTCTGAGAGCGTCTATGACGTCATTGATAACTAGGCTTTTCTTCTGAGTGATCCCAGAATTTAGAAATAGAAGACTAGGTGTCTCTCATTTATGTTCTAAAAAAGTGTTACTCATTTCTGCTTAATGTGATTAAGTCATAGATACAAACTTATATTCCTGAAATTTTATTTGCAAGTGTTTCAGAAGATCAGCTCCAGGTGACTGGATTGACTGATATTGCTGACATCATTGATGATCTTATAACTAAGAGTGGAGTTTCCAGTAAAGAGCTTGGCTTAACAGAAAAACAAGCTAGAAACATATCCAGGTAATCCCTGAAAGTATGTGCATGCTAGGCATGGGACCTTGTGTGTGTTTGAGACAAGATGTCAGGGCCTTGCTGGTACTAAGTACACACTCTACCATTGAATTACATCCAGGCTCGGAAGAATCTAATTCATTTAAAATAATGCAGGTTCAAGAATATTTAAAATTTGGCAGATTTGAAGCTCAGAATAGATGTTTTCCTCATAAATGCTTATATGATATGTGTGCATTACTCCTCATCTTCTCTGACAGCATACTCAGTGTTACAGTTAACTCAGTGCATCTGTGTTCTGGGAGCTTGCCCTGGACTCACTGTGGTAAACATGTATGAGTTCTGTTTCCTAACAGAAGGCATTAATGATTAAGTCATGGTACTTTATCCTAACTGCTAACCCTTAGAAGTATAATAGCACTTCTGTGGAACATTGAAGTGTATTTTCCTCTCAGTCTTTCGTACATGGAATCAAGGCTGACTATCCCATTCATGTTTCCCTTAACTGTATATACATCTAGGCTTGTTATATAAAATAGGCAAGCCTGTCAGGCATGGTGGCATATAATACCAGGAGGTGGAGACAGGAGGATGTCAAGTTTGAGGCCAGTCTGGGCTATAGAGAGAGACTGTCACAAAGTAGAGTTTAACTGAATTTCCTAGTTCAATCAAATTCCATTATTAACTTATTAAAAATGTAATGCATTATAATCAAACTTAAAAAGGTGGTTCCAGAAAATATGGATGTGTGTCAGGGCTAGGGCATGTGCACATGTGCGTGCAGGTGCCCAAGGAGGCCAGAGCCTTCAGGTCCCCCTGGAACTAGAGTTACAGGTGGTTGTGAGCCACCCAGCCCGGGTGCTCCAAGCCAAACTTGGGTCCTCTGCATGCACAGTATGTGCTCTTAAACTCGGGGCCATTTCTCCAGCCCCTGTGGGGTGGTTTGAAAGAAAATGACCCCCAAAGGGATGGCACTATTAGGAGGTGTGGCCTTGTTGGAGGAAGTGTGTCACTCTGGGGGTGGGCTATGAGGTCTCCTATGCTCAAGCTACCCCCAGTGTCACAGTCCACTTCCTGTTGCCTTCTGATCAAGATGTAGCCAGCACCGTGTCTGCCTGCTCGCTGCCATGCTCCCCACCATGATGATAATGGACTGAACCTCTGAACTGTAAGCCAGCCACCCCAGTCAAGTGTTTTCCTTGTAAGAGTTGCTGTGGTCATGGTGTCTCTTCACAGCAATAGAAACTCTAAGATAAGCTACAAAGACTGACTCAGTAGAATTTATATATATATGTGTGTGTGTGTGTGTGTGTGTGTGTGTGTGTGTGTGTGTGTGTGTGTTATATATATGTGTGTTATATATATTAAACTATATAAATAAATTTTTATATATGTATCTTTAAAGAGAATAAATCCCAACTTACTTAATTGCCTTCAGTTGTCCTTTTATCCCCTGAACTTAATGAGTATGTTGTGAACATCTCATCAGCGGTCTATTAAATGTTCAGAACTAAATTTAAATTTGATTTCTAGTTTTGAATGGTGAAATTATACAAGGTAGTGTCATTGTGCTGTGGGAGCTCAAGGGAGGAAAGACAGTTTATTAAGGCAGCTTGAGCAAGTCCAGATCTGATCTGAATTTCAGAGGGCTAATGGGGTGTCTCCACAGAACAGTGACTTAAGACAGAAATTACAGGTACATTAACTTTCAGTCCTCTGAAAAGCAGATGCCAAGGTGGGATTTAGATGGAAAAGAGTTTGATTTGGAGAAATGCCTGGGAGGGAGAAGTAAAAGGTGGGGACCAGTTATCAGACCATAGTGCTGATGTGGGGCACATGGATCAGACTCCTGGAGTTCCCAGTGTGGCCCCAGGGTGCATATTTGCTAAGAGCACTCTTATAATTTTATTTTTTTCTTTCTTTTCTTTTTTTCTTTTGAGACAAGGTCTTATTACATAGCTTTGGCTGTCCTGGAATTCATTATGTAAACCAGGCTGGCCTCCAGCTTATAGAAATCCACCTGCCTCTGCTTCCCAAATGCTGGTACTAAAGGCAGATGCCACTATACTCCACTGCTGTTGACCTTTCTGAGAGCAGATCAGAGAAGGCTGACTAGAGGGCATGAGTAGTTAGTGCCCTTCAAAATGGTACAGTGTTCTCCTTCCAGAGCAACAGTGTTGGATATTTTTCTTCTGCAAAGCATGTGGAAAAGCCTGTGATCCTTGCCTATTTTCCAGGATTCAGCATCCTTCTGGCAGATGCCCCCAAAGAACTGAAAAGGAGAGAAGAGAGATTAAAATCTGGATGAAAAGAAAGCGAAAAGAGAGAATGGCAGAGTACTTAAATCAGCTGGCAGAGAAGAGGGGACAGGAACGTGATCCCTTCTGCCCCAGAAGCAGTCCAGTAAGTCTGTACTAACCTGGGAAAGGAGTTCTCACTGGATACTTACAGGCTTTTCCTGACAGATAATCAAGAAAAAAATTAATGTAATTTGGATGCCTTTTTTATTGAGCAAATGTTAATCAGTTACCTGAACAAAGTGTGTTAGGATATTGTACAAACTATTTAATGAATTCTATTTAGTGAATTTAAATATCTTTTTCTCTATTAGGCTAATTAAGGATGTGTCATCTTAAACAAACAAGGAGGTTGAAGGGGTGGCTAGTTGGAATTGTTTCTTTCATTTTCAGCAAGACTCATTGATAGCTGAACCAGCCATGTGCATATTAAAGACATTTTTAAAACTTAGTTTTGAGGGCTGGAGAAATGGCTCGGTGATTAATGTAGGCACTGCTCTTGCAGAGAGCTCAAGTTTGATTGTCAACACTCACATCAGGCAGATCACAGTTCCCTGTAATACAGTGCCAGGAGACCCAACACCCTCTCCTGGACTCCTCGGGCACCTACACGCCTATGTGCCCATTCAAACAAATATATGTAATAAATATTTTTTAAACTTAATTTTATATATATTATCTACAAAGAATATTTTTGAGCCATGGTCCCTAACTGGCCTAGAACTCTGTATTTAGACCAGGCTGGCCTCAAACTCACAGAGATCCACCTGCCTCTGTCTCCCAAGTGTTGAGACTAAGTGTGTGTACTTTTAGTATACCCACTACATCCAGCTCTACAAAGAATTTTCTAAAATTAGAAGAACAGTGGGGTGTGTGGGGGCGGTTTTGCTGCCCTTTTGATGGTGTTAGTTTACAGAGCCTAGAGTACTTGATAGTTCTTGTGGCTAGATCCAGGATAATTTTTTATTTCAAGGGAGTGGGTTCAACCCCTAATACTTCACCAAAACAAATTAGAGCTTTGAAGGTGAAACAAAATAATCATATCACCATGAAAGCAACATGTGGATTTAGAGTTTTGAGTATTAGATTTAGAGTATTAGAGTGTATAGTCTATTCCTTTGTAATTTCACATAAAATATATTTTAAAAGGGTCAGTATAAAAGCATCATCAGAGTAAATTGTGTAAGTGAATTTTTAAGATAAGGTTGTCTTCTTTAATCTGCATGGTGCAAAAGTAGGTGAAACTCTCATCTAAAATTTGTAATTTGGATCAGCAACATGATAAAAGTATTTGCTGACACCTTGGATTTGCTCCCAAGAACCTACATGGTGGACAGAGAGAACTGATTCCCACAGGGTATCTTCTGACCTCCATACACATACCATGATATGCACATATCCACACACAGATACTTACAAATGAATAAACAGTGTATGCTTTACGTACCTGACTCTGGGTCAAAACCTGCTGCTGTTAATGCAATACTTTCTTTTTTATATTATTGTTTACCTGTGTGATCACCTTGTCTGCATGTATGTCTTTGTATCATGTGCATGCCTGGTGCCCACTGAGGAGGCCAGAAGAGGGCTTTGGGTCCTCTAGAACTGGAGTTGTTGATGGTAGAAAGCTGCCATGTGGGTGCTGGGAATAACCATACCTGGATTTTCTGGAAGACCAGCCAATGCTTTTAATCACTGAGCCATCTCCAACCTACTAACACTTTCTTAATGAACTTTGCAGGCACAATTGGAGCTTTCAAGTCTATTGAAGTATATAACCAGAATCTTGACGTATATAGGGATGTATGTGTGCATGTATGTGTTCTCTCTTGCACGAAGGATGGGCTCTAACATTACCTTCACTGTTAGTCAGATATAAAAACCAAACATACATTTATGTAAATTTCGAGTAAACTAGCTGTGAAGGTATAAGAACCACTTTTGGGAGTCAGTTTTCTCTTCTATCCTAGGGTTCCAGGAGTCAGACTTGGGTCTTGAGATTTGGCAGGAGGTGCCTGGCCTTGCTTGCTCTGCCGTCTTGCTGGTCCTAATGTGTGAAGTTTCAAAACTAGGTTTTTGGAGACAAGGTTTCTCCACTAGTCCCAGCTAACATAAAATTCGTGGTCCTCTTGCCTAAGCCACCTAAGTGCTAAGTTCACGGTGTTTCAATCTAAGATGACATTTTACACTAAGAGAGAAAACTTTCTCAAATATGACAGTGTCTTGTGCCTCTGTAAATGGCAGCAGAATGTCTAGTGCTTTAATTGTTTGGACTGAACAATAATGAACTAACCGGACATTTCCTGTGCAGTTTTATATGACTTCAAGGCAGATCAGGCAAAGACAAAAGATGAAACATGAAAAAGATAGGTAAGTCTGGAAGCTGTACCCTCAACATGCTCTAGCTCGCTTGTGCCTTGGGAATTACATGATAGTTTCCTGTCAGTAAACAGACTGTTATGGTGATAGACCCCAGACCCAGGGTACTACCTTCTCGGATGGGTGCCCCAAGAACCCAGACTCCAGTCCAGTTGATGCAACAGCAAGAGGTTTATTGTTGCGGCTGTACAGTCGGGCTAACTCAGCTCCAAAGTGCAAGCGTCGCGCCTACTGCAATCACATGAATATTTTTAAAGGAAAAACACACAAAAGCCATAAGATTACAATTCCCATACAATTTCATTTTGATTGATTTATTTCTAGAGGCTAATTTCATAAGATCATGGCCTGATCACAGGGTGGGTACAGTCACATCTGCATGCACATTCTTCCCGAAACCTCAAGGGGGGTATCAGGGCAGGAGTGGAGTTTACACAAAGGTCACAGTGGTCTTTCCTGGAACACTTGCAATTATCCCAGTCACAGTTGAGCACATCTCTTAACAGAAATCTCTTTACATTGTTACATTGTTGCAGGGGTGGTTGAATAATGGCTGAGTCAGGTTGCCCTTGGAACTAGTTTTTTTAGTTCCTCATTCTCCTGGGGCTTGGGCGGGGGGTATAAGCCTGAAGGGTTAGGGTCTTTCATTGGGAGATAGCATTTTAAGAAAGGAAAAGCTGCTTAGGAATTTGCTTTCAAATATTACTTGTGCCATTCAATTTTTATGACTCTTATTTCTGCTGCCCTCCCATACCCAACCTGGATTCATCTGTATGTGTCTGAAATACCTCAAAAGCCAAAAGTACAAGCACCTTTATTTTGTTATCATTATCATGTTGGTTTTTTGAGCCAGAATGTCAATGTGTACCTACCTCAAAGTAGCCATCTCCCTGTGTCAGTCTCCCAAATGCAGAGACTGTAAAGTGTGTACTACAGTAGTGCCCTGCCTCTACAAGGACATAGCCATACACTATGCTCTCTAGGGATTTTGAGAGTGAGGCAGAAGATTTGGGGTTTTTTGTTTGTTTTTTTGAGACAGGGTTTCTCCGTGTAGCTTTGGTGCCTGTCTTGGATCTCACTCTGTAGACCAGGCTGGCCTTGAACTCACAGAGATCCGCCTGGCCCTGCCTCCCTCCCGAGGGCTGGGGTTAAAGGTGATCGCCGCTGCCGCCCGGCCTGAGGCAGAGGATTGTAGAGTATGTGCTCCCTTCTCGAAATGAACAGAAAATGGCGTTGCTTTCCTGCCCACAGATTGCTGTTGTCCAAACACTACAGCCAGCGAATCTCGCAGGCATACTCTCTGATGAACGAGCTGCTGTCTGACTCGGCACAGCTAGCAGCACCTGCAGATAAACCCTCACCTAAAAGATCCCCCACCAGTCAGCACTGCACACAGCAACATTGCTCTTCTCCAAGGAGGTAAGACAGTTTGGCCTGTCACATAGCATTGAGGTTGGTTGGTTTTTAGACAGGGTCTCCTGTATTCCAGGTTGGCCTTGAACGTGCTGTGTAGTCAGTGATGACCTTGAAGGTCCGATCCCATCTCAGACTACAGGCATGCACTATACACCCTGCTTCTGCAGTGCTGGGTTAGACACTCGCTCTGCCCACTAAGCCACATCCCTGGTCCCAAGTGTAGCACTTGTGTGTCTTCATCCATGCTACCTCGAGTTACAATAAAGTGAAGAAAAAAATAGCACCATAATTATGAGCTCGTATAAATTTACAGAATAAACAAGGAGAAGGCAAAAATTGTGTTAAATTTCTAAATAAGATACGACAAAGCATTTTGGAATACATGAAATGGGTGTTTGGGATCTTTTCAGTCTTTTCTTCTCCTTTAGTTTCTATGAAGAATTGCTTCTGGAATTTGCCTTTAATTCCTCTCCTCCCTCCATCTGCCATTTTCACTCAGGCAGGAGCAGCCAGCCCTCCCTCACCATCTGCACATCTCTTTCTGTTCCCTGCCCATCCAGCTGCAGCTACTGCAGAGCTCTCCATAAATTAACCACCTGCAGTGGGTTTAGATACGATTCCAGTAGGAAAAGTTTACTAAGTAGAGAATGCTGCTAATGCCCAGGTGTAAGTTTTCTTACATGTGGCCAACAAACATACAGATATGTTAGTGATTTATATAGTTTTTATTCAGACTATCAAAGGCACCCAGGAATTTTCTTCAATAAAATAGAAGATTAAATACATAAAGAAGCTGTTATGTATATAGAGAATTTGAAGTGGGTAGATATTACTAAAATTTCACTTGTCAAAATTCAAATTTTTCAAAGAATAATGTGTTTTATATCTGAGGTAACACTGTGGCACAGCATAAGCAGTGTTGAGTTATTTGGAGGTTTTAAAATAAAGTTTTTAATAATCATGTGATTTCTACTTTAGAGAGACTCCACATGGGCAGACTTTCCTAATAAATCGGCCTGGACGAGGCAGGCATATTTCTAGACCAAGTCATCTACAAAAGGAGAAACCCTTGGGGCAGCCCCAAGGCTCATCTCGGCAGCGAGGTAAGACTTGAAGCCCCCTTGTCTTTTGCGATTTGACTGTGTTCTTGGAGTCTCCAAAGTTATTTTATTAGTAAAAAGAAACTCCAATTCCAACAGAGCATGGTATTGAAAAACACTTAGCTATCCCAGGGTTTTGTTCTATTGCTTTGAAATGGTAGTACTACTTTTCTGTCCCAAGGGCTAAGATTACTAACCTGAGCCACCACTCCTGCCTCGTGGCTTCTTGATGTCTGAGGAGGAAGCCTTGGAGTCCATGGAAATACTATCTTGGAAGCAACCTTATGGTTGTGATGTTGACTCTTCACTCAGTGCCTGCCTGCCTGCCTGCCTTCCTTCCTTCCTTCCTTTTTTCTTCTGTTTTGAGATAGGGTCTCCTCACTAGGCATTCTTGCTCTAGAGATGAAATCATCATTACTTTCAAATCAAAAGAGGTGGTAAGAATTTGGTGTCCATGTCATGTATTGTTGCAAGTCTGCCGGGAGCCATATCCAGACCTGGGGATTGAGTATTAGGTAACAGTAAAGTCACAGTCACTGCATGAGTGAGTGGATGGGTTGGTCAGTTCCTGTGTGTGTCTCGTTTTCCCTCTAAAGGTTCCAATACTCCGTGTCAGAGTCTGAAGCATACGAAAAGCCATGGGGCTGTTGGGGCGGCTCCTCCAGTGAAGCAGGTGTGCACAGAGTATGAGAGAGAAGAGATGGTGGTGAGTCCCTGGACTCTGCCTTCAGAAATCCACAGGATTCTTCACGACAGGCCCAGGGCCCTTCTACAGGTGAGTGCTGCCCAGAGTTCTGCAGTGTTCCTTCCTTTTCCTAAGATTTGAAGAGAATGATTACTTTGGCCATTTTGAAATTGTCTGTCTCATTTTTCTTTCTTTGTGTGTATGTTTTGTTTGAAATGGGATCTCCTGTAGCTTCTATTGGTTTGAGTTTTTGTTTTGTTTTTTCATTTTCTTTGAACCCAGTGATAAATTTCCAAAATTTTTTAGTGCCTTCCCTCTCCCTAAAGTAAGTATGTATCTTGGTCTCTCTGTTGCTTTCTTCTCTGGATCTTCTGTATATCAATTACCTCTGATTTCATCACAGTTTCAGGGAGTCATTTAATTTTTCTCCTATGTTGGATATCCCCTATTGTTTCTTCATTGTTGTTGTTGGTATGTGTGGTGTGTGTGTGTGTGCGCGCATGTGCGTGCGCGTGCATATGTAGTGTACATGCACAGGCCACTACCCCATTCCCTTGAGACAGTTTCTCTGCTGTATTGGCAGGCTAGCAAGTCCCCTTGATCATCCTTTCTCTGCTGGGGTTAAAAGTCCAGACTTGGTTCAAACTTGATGGAAAGTTGAAGCTGTCCTTGAACTCCTGATCCTCTACTTCCGGAGTGCTAGAATTGTAGACATGTCCCCTTTGCCCAGCTCCTAGGGTTGCAAACTCTGTCCTCCCATTTAGCTATCAGAATTCTTTTCTTTTTAAATAAAAAACAGTGTAAAAGAACAGATTGCCGTATTGCAGGTATCAGAACCCACCTTGACTGTCGGTCAGATCTGAGGCCCACATCTGTGTCAGCGCCTTGTCAGTGCCGACCTGCTGGACCCACCCCCCACCCCCAGATACCTATATCCTTAGCGGGTCATAACTGTCTTTCCAATTCCCCAGGACATGTCATCAACTGAAGAGGAAGAACCTGAGCCCTCTTTTGTGGTGCCTGGCATGGACAGCGTGTCTGAGAGCACTGGCAGCATCCTCAGCAAACTTGACTGGAGAGCCATTGAAGACATGGTGGCCAGCGTGGAGGATAAGAACCTATCTGTCCGCTGGGCCTCAGACCTGTAGGGCCTGGATAGCACTCTCTTTCCAGGCCCTGGCCAGCATCTCACTGAGAACTTTGTGGGTCTAAGTCTAGAAATAATGGGAATTTGCAACCTGCAGCCCCAGGGTTCCCTGGGTTAACCATTGCAGGAGGGAAAATAAACATGTCAGTAATATTGCCTTTATGGGGAGAGGTGGTTTAACTAGAGAAAAGCATTATGTTTCATGTGATTCATCTTTAGGTATCATTTCAACAATATACACATGTCAAACCAAGTTTTCACAATATTTAAATTAATTTGAATAAAAAAAAATCTTGTATCTGCTTCTTCCTTTACTACCCTCTTGTTTCCAGAAACTGCAAATGTGGCAGACTTGACAGGAACCTCCTGTTGCTGGGGGAAAATCACTCTCTGCTTTAAAGCTCAGTCTTAACTTATAGTTCAGCTGAGCAGGCCACTTCATATGGACCTTTGTCTTTTGTTCTGTGGCTTGATTGGGGGAGGTGGGGGTAGGGGGTTGCAAGGATGAGTGCTTCAGATGGAGAGGAGAATGGACATCCTGGTTGTACAACACAGGTCTTGTATTTATTATGTGTGCATGTGTGGAGGTCACAGAACAACATGCAGGTCCCAGGGCAGGAATTAGAGTCTTCAGGCTTGGCAGCAGGCACCTGTTGTCTGCTGAACCACTGTCTGGCCTACGATGCTCATCTTAGCCTTGTAAGAATCACAAGGCAGAGGCCTGTTAGTTTTGGAGATTGAACACTCAATGTAATTTTGGAGATCATTTTTAGAGAAATGACTAAATCCCAAGAACCCCCAAATCCTGTCATTTTGGTGCCCTGTCAAAGGATCCTATTATCTGAAAAGGCTGAAGTAGCCCAGGTCGCTAACTTTGTGATGTCAGATGGTCTCCATGTTCTTCAACCAAAGCATCATTTAATGTTGGAGAGAGATGCAGAATCAGATCATTTTATTCTCACAATTTCTTAGAGGTGCATTTGAGTAGTTTCTATAATTCTGTAGGCTGAGGATGTACTGCAGAAATGGTGTCGGCCTACTGTGTGCAAGGCCCTGGCTGTGATTCCCAGCACCACAGAACAAAATTGTGAACTACCACTAAAATGGTTCTGTCCCCCTCTCACTCCCTTAGGTTGTGGGGTTCATCCCAGGTCATGCCAGAGGGAGCTGAGGGCTTCACCTCAGCACAGCTGGGTGAGCAGGTCACTTCATTGGAGTTTTGTTCTTTTCCTTAACTCCACTCTGGCACATTGTCTCATGATGGCTCTGCTTTTGTGTATTGCTCAGTTAGGTCTTGGGTTGTTTTTTTCTACACCTAGTTCCACTTCTCAATCACATCTCATATAAAAAAACTCTTCTGACATCTTTACTTTTTTCTTTCATCCCTGTTTCTTTTTCCCTTCTTAATTAAAGCCTTGCATAGCTTTAATAATCTCAAAAATCTATGGCCCTAACAGTGCCCCAACTTTCACCTTTTAGCTATTTTACCCACCTCAATACTTAATCAGTCTACTCATTCATCTTACTCTCTCCCGCTTTTAACCATATTAACTGAAATCTGTATAGATACACATATACACATACATAGAGAGAATACTGTATAGACATAACACACATGCAATTAGACATATAGCCAGAGATCAACCTTATTACAGTACTAGTGAGTGATTTTTGGCATTCCACTCGCACCAACTGACAGGGCTTCCCAACAATAATAAAATATAGGTAAATATGCTAAGTGACACCACAGATCAAATAGACTCAGCAGTCATCTACAGGACACTCCATCCAAACATTTATAGCAGCCCATGGAACTTTCTCCAAAATGGACCACATATTAGGACAGAAGGCAAGTCTCAACAAATATAGGAAAATGGAAATAATTCTTTGTTGTGGGGCATTTTCCCACCAACCCCACAGCTTCCCAGAGTTTTCTTGAGTGTGAGCAGCAGGAAATATTAGATAGAAGGATTTATTGCGGAGAATCTTGCGGAGATAAACAGATAGAAAATAAAGGATAGCCTCGAGAGGGCCTGGAACCTATTCCAACGGGCCCGACTGTCTTGGCCCCAGGGTTTTTATAGAGACGCCAAGGGGTGGAGCAAATGACCTCCTCCCCCAGCACAGGCAAGTGCAGACCATCTCAGACACCTGCACTCAGGCCTGTGGTCCTAATCATCCTCTATGCAGACCTGCTGGGTAGAGGAACCCGAGAACGGGCTCCCACAGGTCCCCCTTTCTTATTATATATATATAAAAAAAAAACTATTAATGGCTTACAGCGATCTCCATAGCTGTTACACCTCCCAGTATGGGAGTAGAGATGATAAGGATGGCATTTCTCTTATGAATTAGGTCCAAGGTGACTACAGCAGTCTTAGCTGCCTCAAGGCCTTTCTAAACCAAAAACTCTTTTTTTTTTTTTTTTTTTTTCCGGTTTTTC
>CABHPR010085721.1:3917-23753 GCA_902168415.1 Peromyscus melanophrys | reverse complement strand
CAGAGAGGGAGAGAGAGAGAGAGAGAGAGAGAGAGAGAGAGAGAGAGAGAAAGAAATATACAGGGGGAGATACCATCAAGAATTCATTTTAATTGTATTAGTGATTAATTAAAACACTGAATTATTCCTGTTCGTAAGTCTTTTCAAGGAAAGTGGAATGTCTTTTTGGGATTTTGTTCATACTTTTAGTTTTTTATCTAAATGTCCTGTTCATATGTGCACTTCTTGACTTGTCTCAAGGATTTCTTCATCCTTGTCTTTTGAAGGTGCTGTACATGCCAGGTGTGGTGGTGGCAGCACTTGGGGAGGCAGAGGGAGGTAGATCTCTGAGTTCAAGGCTAGGCTGGTCTACAGAGAGAGTTCCAGGACAGGCAGGGCTACACAGAAAAACACTGTCTCAAAAAACAAAACAAACAAACAAAAAAGTTATACTCTATGGGTGTTTCATTTTTCTCTTCCGGGAAACATATGCTGTCTCCTGGAAACTGGAATACAGGCATCCCATGTGGTGATACATTTGTAATCTAAGAAATAAAGCTTGTCTGAAGATCAGAGGACAGAGCCAGCTACAGAGTTAGCCACAGAGCTCAGGCAGTGGGAGCACACACCTTTAATTCCAGCACTTGGGATCACACATCTTTAATCCTAGCACTAGGAAGGTTGAGAGAGAAAGTGATACGGCTGGGCAGAGAAAGGAATATAAGGCGGGAGGAGACAGGAATTGGTGCTCTTGCAGAGGATCTGTCAGGCTAAGGAGTTGATGAGGTAAGAGGTGGTGGCTGTAGCTTGTTCTGTTTCTCTGATCTTTCAGCTTTCACCCGGATATCTGACTCCGGGTTTTTATTATAAGACCATTTAGGATTCGTGCAACAATCCCACCTGACACAAGAGCATTTAGGGCACAGAGGAGAACACTAGCCCAAGGAAGCCTGTGTCATTTTCATTACAACAGGAAAACAGTGGCATACGTGGCCAGACAGGTAGTTTGCTATAAGGTCATTTAGTAGGCAGGCCCCTATGAGGAGTTTGAGTTTTACTCTGATTAAGAAAAACAGAAGACTACTGTAAGAAAATGAAGGATACAATCTGTTTGGCTATGGGGTAGAGTACAGGCTTATAGGAGTAAAAACTCGGGGGACCATTATTTGGGGAGCAGTAGTGCCTGTGTCAAATGCTGTTGACTGGTCCAGTGAAATTAAGTCATTAAGAAAAAGATAGGTAGACAGGCAGTGGTGGCGCACGCCTTTAATCCCAGCACTTAGGAAGCAGAGACAGGCAGATCTCTGTGAGTTTGAGGCTAGCTTGGTCTACAAAGCAAGATACAGGACAGCCAGGACTACACGGAGAAACCCTGTCTCGAACAACTAAAAAAATTTTAAAAAAGAAAAGAAATGGAAGAAAAAGATAGGTAACATTTCAACCAAGAGCAGCAGTGGTTCTGGATTCTGGTTGAATTACTACACTGGAAGTAATCTGGGAGCTTTGGCAAGCTATCAACACAGATCCTTCCCCAAAACATTCTGATTCAAGTACTCTATAACAAACAAGAATACATAGTAAAGTGCAAACGAATGGGATCTAACAACAACAAAAAAAAGAAGGCATTTTATACAATGTTAGTTTTTTTAAAAGTGGGCAATGAACCACTTTTAGAGTTGAAGAGTTGAAGACCACTGATTTATGGAAATAGTTTCTGGTAAACATCTGGGCATAACACCTTCATGACAAAACAAGATAGGTATAAAATTACATTGACATGCCCATATGATAGCCAAAATGGTATTTCGAGAGCACAGATCTATCATGTCATTCTATTCTTGAGAACATTCAATAGCTTTTCACTGCCTTTAGGATCAAATGCAACTCCTCAACATTGTTGGCAAACCTTTCATGATTAAGTGCCACTCAACCTGCCCCAACCACATCTCACCACTGAACGCTAACCTTCCAGACAAAGAAATCAGATTGCAGAAAGAGGTCTTTCTTATTCAGAAACCCTTGGACATTCCCTGCGCAGGAAACACTTTAGCCCAAAGATAGCAAAGATGAGCATACCTTCCTTGCAATTGTCTGCTGCTATCCTCATGTGCCACTAAAGCAACACAGTCTCCTCACAGAAGACTGTTACCTCTGCAAATAAGCAGGTGCTGTTCTGTATAATGTGTATGCTCAGTGTCTGACATAGTGCCTGGCATGGTGTAGGTACTCAATAGGTTTTAAATGAAGAAAAAAATGAACTGTGTTAACATTAAATGAAAAGAATTACATAAAAACCTAAATGTGGTAGCTCACAACACAGAAGCCTGAGGCAGAGGGGTTTTCAGGAGTTCAAGGCCAGTGTGGGCAACAGACTGTCTCAAAAGGAAAACTAAAACTTGAATGTGAGCCGGGCGTTGGTGGCGCACGCCTTTAATCCCAGCACTCGGGAAGCAGAGCCAGGCGGATCTCTGTGAGTTCAAGGCCAGCCTGGGCTACCAAGTGAGCTCCAGGAAAGGCACAAAGCTACACAGAGAAACCCTGTCTCGAAAAACAAAAAAAAAAAAAAAAAAAAAAAACCTTGAATGTGTACATCAATAACACTGGTAGCCTCTAAGTATTAGCAAATAACCAATGGTTGATATGAAAAGGCTGTTACGGCAGAGGGAATTCAAAGAATTTAAACATTCCATATTAACACGAACACTCTAGATTTTGCCTAAACAACTGATAAAACAGAGGCAGAAGTATTCTTTTTGGAACATGGTCAAGCATTCATGGACACTGCTAAGAAAAATAAAAATGTGGTAATCAGAGGCTGCTTAGTGGATAATGAATAGATTAACAAGGCAATCATCAGCAGAGAATACACCAGAATATGAGAAGCTCTATCATACTAAACAAGTCACTCAACTTTCTTTTGCCTCAGTTTCTCACTTATAAAATGAAATGTTTGTGCTTTAACAGCTACTTAACTCCTCAAATGAAATATTCTCTGGAGCTACCACATACCTGGGAAACTACCTGATCTTATTTGCTGCCTAGCTAATATTATTAATTCTCAAAGTGGAACTTAATCATCCTTTTCTTGGGGAGGCTTTTTTTTTTTAAGTGTATGTGTGTTTTGCCTATGTGCATGCAGTGCCTTCAGAGGCCAGAAGAGATGTCAGATTCCCCAGAACTGGAATTAAAGATGATTGTGAAGCCGGGCGCGGTGGTGGCGCACGCCTTTAATCCCAGCACTCAGGAGGCAGAGGCAGGTGGATATCTGTGAGTTCGAGGCCAGCCTGGTCTCCAAAGCAAGTTCCAGGAAAGGAGCAAAGCTACTCAGAGAAACCCTGTCTCGAAAAACCAAAATAATAATAATAATAATAATAATAATAATAATAATAATAATAATAATAAATTAAATAAAGATGATTGTGAGCAACCTGTAGGTGCTCAGAACCTAACTTGGGTCCTCTGCAAGAGCAATAAATGCTCTTAATTGCTGAACTATCTCTCCAGCCCCCTACTTCTCAGGAATGTGCGAGCACTTGAATTCTGTCTTCTCTGACCTATAAACTTGCTAAGAGTACAGTCTATGTCTGGCTTGGTACCTAACTTATGTTCAGTATCAAACATAGTATGTATTCACAAAATTCAAATTTTAGTAAGAATGATTATCTCCACAAACTTGAAATCTTAGGACTTTTAAGATATAATTATCTCTTACTCATCAAATTACCACAGCTTCTGAAATTTTTTTCTATTGACTAATAATACACTTCATAACTGATCGTGACATAAAATTTTCTGACATACAAAAGCTATTTTAAAACTACATTTTTAGGACTTTAAGATATACAGATATATATATATAATTACCTCTTAATCATCATCAAATTACCACAGCTTCTGAGATTTTTTCTACTGACTAATAAAAGAATACACTTGATAATCAATCCACTTCTATATGTGACTTCACATTGCTAATACTACTAGAGATGGCTAAACTAAAGATATATAAAAGCTCTCCAATCAAGATGAAAGTCCCAACAAGTTACTGAAGTAGCAATTTCAGAAAGGCAAAAGTCATCAGCATGATTAAGGAAAAGGAACAAAAAGACAAAGACAGATTAGGGCAAAGTTTTAGTCATATTCAAGAGACATGGTCACAGGAGAGGTGGGATTGTGTGCCTGAGAAAAGCAAAAAAAAAAAAAAAAAAAAAAAAAAAAATGGAAGCTTACAAACAAGATGGAGTGACTGCTCAAGTTAAGTTATGGGTCTAAAATGAACTCTTTCCTTAGTATTTCTTACTCAAGTCCTTTTTTGTTTGAGTGTTTTCTTTGTTTCTTGTGAGAGGGCCTCACTGCTCAGGATGGCCCCACACTCATTAAGTAGACAGGATGGTCACAAACTCATTGTCCTCTTGCTTTACCACCCTGAATGTTCAGATCACAGGTATGAATTCTTGGCTAAGCCCTTTGCAAAGAAGCAGGTCTCCTGATAAGATGGAAGCACTACTGCCAAGGTCCCTGGACCTATATTCCTAGTAATTCTTTGTGTGTGGTGCCTGTAGAGGGCAGGACGAGGGAGTGGACATGTACCATGGTACATGTGGAGGTCAGGGGATGGCTTTGCAGAGTTGATGCTCTCCTTCTACCATTAAATGAGATCCAGGGACTAAACTCAGATCATTGAGCCATATTACTGTCCCAGATCCTACTAATTCTTGATCTTGAATTTTTAATGCTCATGATGGGTTCTTCCAGGTAATATCTCCCTGAGATTCTCCTCTATTGATCTGGAGGAATTTTAAGGCCTTAATATAAACTCAATTGGTGAATATTTATTTTTCTAGTCTTTACAAAAAGAGCCAGCAGGTTCAATTATAGTTAGATATAAAGTTATCCCCCTAAAAAGGATCATATACTGAAGGCTCGGTCTTGTAGCTGGTAGATATGAAAGCATTGGCCTAATCAATGATCAGTTTGCTAATGGATTCATAGTTGACTGGATTACTGGGAGGTGGTAGAAAGTACGGAAAGTGGGGCCCATGCAGATGAAGTGGGTCACTGAGGTGTGCCTTTGAAAGATGTCTTGTTCCCAGACTCTTATTTTGTCTGTGCTGGTCAGCGTCCTCTCTCACATTCAGTTACCAGCAGGATGATCTCTCTCACCTTAGGCCCACAGCAATGAAGCCAGCTAACTGAAGCCTCAGACAGAAACTATGAACCAAAACCAATCTTGTTTTAAGTTTTTTCCCCCACCCACCAGGTATTTGCCCCAGGTAGTAAAAAAGATGCCAGAAACAGACGAGTGTTCTACTACAGAGCTAACCTCCAGCACCATGAGGAACATCCCCTTATGTTTTTAAGAACTTCTTTTGGAAGACTACTTAAAGTCAGTGCTTTCCTACTGAAGCAAACATTCTAGCTGATACTCAGCTTCAGTTTTCCTTCCCAACAATCTTGTCAGCACTTCATGATATAGTGGAAATTAAAAATTAGCAAATGCATAGCCAAAGCCCACAAGAAAGTATGAGCTCAAAGAAACTTCAGTAAGACTAACTGAAGGAGGAGAAAAGAGAAAGGTTAAGAGTCATCAACTAGGGAATTGAACTACAAACAAAGAATTTGGTCTTTTATTTCACTTAGTCAAATTTTCCTTCTTTCTCTAAAACTGGCTTAGATGGACAAAGTAAAGGAATGATGATACATTACAAGAGTTCTGAATGAACAAGAGTTACTACTTGGGGAGCATCAAAATGGCTCAGAAATGGTTCAGCTGGTAAAGACACTCACTGTTGGGACTGATGACCTGAGTTAGAACCCACATAGTGGAAGGAGAGAACTGAGTTCTACAAACTCCTCTGACCTCTACACATACAGTGTGGCAACAGTACTACTTAGGCAGCTTATTAAGATTACTTAGTAGGTTCAAGTAACTCTCCAATTACTTGGTCCACACAGCTACAGAGAAGGGAAAGGAAAGAAAAAAAAAAACAAAAAACCAGTACTCACAACTCATGTTAGCCTTGAAGATGACAGAGTCATTATTTTCACGATCTATCAGCACTAAAGGGACTTTCAGTTCAAGCCCTCAGTTTTACAATATAAAGTGAAGCCCAGAAAGATTAAGGCATGCCTAAGATCACAATTGGCCACTGGTTCTTAACCATTGCTAAAAATTATTATTACTCATATTTTCTCCCAATACTTATTACTTTCAGAGGAATCTTCCAGTTTATCGGGGTCAATTATTATTTTCAAAAGGACAGGCAAACAGACAAGACTGTCGTGCTGACAATGAAATCAGAAGAGGACTTACTTCTGGGTCTGCTAGGCGCTGTGACAGACCTACAACAAAGACGAGGTTTTTTTGTACCACACGTACACTAGCCAAATGTTTTCGGTTTTCTGAAATTTTCTGTTTTCTCTCATTTTGTTTCTGCTTTTTCTCATTCTTTATCCTTTGCAATTCTTCCTGGGAAAGTGGTTTATAAACTGCTGGGTCTTCTGGATATGGCTATAAGCATAATAAACAAGATGAAGTTAGCATTAAGTAGAAAAACTGCATAAATGATAAATATCAAATTCTGAGCAGCAGGTAAGACTGATAGTTTCCCCTCTTCTGTTTCAACTGCTTTAAAATATTTTTATTTAATAAAAGTTGAAAGTGCTAAAAATTATTTTTTAAAGCTTAGCAGAGATCACTTTAAATACAAATGTCGAAACAACAAAATCAATCACTCAATCTTGGTATTCCCATTACACGTTGCACACAGTTATGAGAAAGATTATGCTTCTACGCTGATGTGTAAAAGGCAATGAAGATCTGAGTCCAGACTACTGCCGAGGGCCAGCTCTGGGTCCGGTTAGCTATAACAGCCAGGGTTTGTGTTGCTGTACATGGCCTTGAATCTGGGCCACCACCTGGGGCCGTGTAAGTGTCTAAGGGCCACGCTATCACGAAGGCCAAGCCAGTCTGGGTGGCCTGTGCAGCCAACTGGGGCCATGGTGACTTTCGGACCTAGGCTGCTACCGAGCACCATGTCTGGGTCCACGGTCCTACTGCACCCAGGGTCTGTGTTGAAGTCCATGGCCCATATTGCCACCAAAGGCCGTGTGGATCCCAGGGTAAGGTCAGTCACCTGAGTCCATGCTGGTGGCCGAGAGGAATGCTTGCAGGCAGGGCCATGCAGATCTGAGTAGCCTGCGCTGCTACCAGATACCATGGTGACATGGGGTCAAGACTATAGCTGAGGGCCATGTCAGGGTCTGACCTTGCAGTCAAGGTCTGTGTTGATGTTCAAAGTTCCCGTTACCATCGAAGACCACATAGATGCCCAAGAACTGAGGCCATGTTAGCGTCCAAGGGCCATGCTGCCACTGGGGCTGTGCTGATCTGAATAGCCTACATACTTCCACCTGGGGCAGTGGTGACACCTGGACCCACTGCTGCCGAGGACCATGTCTGGTTCTGTGGTTCCAGAGGTTGGGGCCCTAACCTATTGCCTTGTTCCTGAGCCATGCCACCACGAGAGCCATTCTGACCTAAGTGGCCTATGCTCTTATCCGGAAAAAGGATATTGTCCAGGCCCAAGCATGCTGCCAAGGGCCATGTCTGGGCCTGTGGTCCTGCTGCAGCTGGGGTTTGTGTTGATATCTGTGGCCCGTGTCGCCTCAGGGGGCAGTGAGAACCATTCCTGATGGAATCAGAGGGCCATGCTGACTTGGGCCTGGGATAGCTGGATCTGCCCCTCACTGGACACTGTAGTAAGAAAGCTGCCCCACCCCCGCGCCCCCTTTACCACAGTGGGGGAGAGCTAACCCTGACTGCATAGGCATAGGGGAGCTGGCTCTGCCCCTCAGGTCCTGGTGACTTGGACTAACCAGCTCAACTACCACCCAGGCCTACAGCTGGGCCTAGAGTTGGCCCACCCCATCTAGGACCTGCTGGAGCTCATGAAGGAACTGTCCTGTGGAATGATAACCACAGGATCTCTAAAACAGGGTGGCTGTGGGATATCCCAGAGGAGTTTCGGTGAGGACCCAGTGATGATAGTGTACCAGAAATGAGGCTTTGAAACAGACCAGTGACTCATTGCTATGAACATTTGCAAGTAAAGCTGATAGGACAAAAGGGTATATTATGTGAGACATTGAGGCCCCCAATGCTACCAGGACGAATAAAGAGGTGTTGGAGAGACGGCAAAGAAGGAGGAACAAACAAGGTTTTTGTTGTTGCTCTTATTTTCTTTTTGTTTGTTTATTGCTTACTTTGTTTCTGGTTGATTTGTTTTTTAATTTCTGTTTTGGGGATGCTGCAGTGGGAAGGGGAGGATATGGAGGGACTGGGGGGTGGGCAGAATTGGGATGCATGATGTGAAATTCCCAAAGAATCAATAAAGAAATTATGTTAAATATAAAAAGGCTAATATCAGGGCCACTAGTGGACCAAGAATGTGGAATCAGAGTGCCAGGCTTTGTTTGAATTCCAGCAACCTGCTCCAAAACCATATGACCATTCTGCCCCAGCCTTCTCATCTGTAAAATGGGAATCACATTTAACCAGAAGTTCTCTAGAAGAGGATTAAAAGTGATGAAAACATGTCCTGTACAAATAAGTGCTAAAGATTCAGTTATCAGTACTGCTAATAACATAATCAATGGATGGCAGTTACTTAAAACTGAGTATAAAGATCCCAGGGAAGATGTGGTGATTAATATTCATTGTCAATCTGACTGGATTTAAAATCATCTGGAGACACACACACCTCAAGGGTGTTTACAGAGAAGACTAACCAAGGAGAGAAGACCCACCCTAATATGGCTAGCATCATCCCATACACTGGGGTGCACAACTGAATGAAAAGGTCAAAGGTCAACTGAGTGTCAGAATGCCCCTCTCTGCTTCCTAACTCTGGTGAGTGCCTTTCCTATTTAGTACTTTTCTATTTAGTACTAGAAAACTAACATGAATCACCCCACACATTAATACAGAACATGTTCTAGTTCCAAATTATCATATCCAAACTTAATAGTTCTTTACCAATCTTCTTACAAGAAAGCACCAAGACTGTATCTGTTATTTTCTTCAGAGAGACTGTATGACTTTACAGATGTAATACAGCTAGTTAACACAACAAAGGCAACACCTGATCCTGACTCTCAGGCCAGTGCTCTTTCTACTTCATTAGGCCTTCAAGACCACACAATGCTTGTTTTCAACCAATCACTCACACTCATGGGAAAAGAACTACAGAGTTAATACTGGACAGTAAAAACCCACACAGCAAAATAAAGTTGTTTGGAAGCACTTACCTTTCTACACGCAGGACAAAGCCCATTCTCATCAGTGCGAATTCGATGCCAACAAAATCGGCATATCTGGTAGCCACAGGTGCAAGGGAAAAAGTTAATATCGTCTATCTCCAAGGGCTCCATGCAAAGAGGGCATTCCACAGGGTCTTCCTTTGCATCAGGACTGCGAGACATCTTCACGCTTCTTAGACAGCAGCAAAAGTTTATAATAATTTAAGGAAGAAGGAAATTCAGCACTGAGAGCTAAAATGTAGAACTCTGAAGACCTGCATGAGAAAAAATTTAAAACACACCATTTACTATAGTAAAAATACTTACTTTTGCTATAATCATAGGATAGATTTCAGAAAATTTCTGCATATGAAGAAGAAAGAACTGGCATTATTAGGTTTCAGAAGCAATAGAATGTAAAAGAATTCCCATTTCTTCTAGTGAAGACATTTAATACTGATCTAAACACGGTTTATAATACATTTTAGGAAAATATAAAATAAAGAAGACCTTCAGCTTTAAAATAACTCTGAGGCCACAAAATAGCTCAGTGGGTGAAAGCACTGGCTGCCCAAGCCTACTGACCTGAGCTCAATGACCAGAGTTCACACGGAGAGAATCAACTCCATAGAGTTCTCCATGGATTTCTAAGCACACACCATGACATGTGGATGCCAACATATTCATTCTCTTTAATAATAATAATGATGATAATAATAATAATAAGTTCAAAACTATGCATACTTAACTATGTATCTTTCACTTACAAGCTAATAAGGAACATAACAATTATGATATGCCAAAATGTATCACAATTTACAAAAGGGATTGATAAAAATGAGATTTAATCGCCTATAGTTACATATTAATATCAAATTCTTGCCAGAGAAAATATAGTTTAAAACTAAACAAGTATGTCATAACTGTTTACAAATATGTAATACTATGCAAGTGAAAATTGCTGAGCAAATAAATGTATTTATAAAATATTCCTATAGTAAGTGCTACAAAAAACCTGTAAGAAATCAGAGAACAAATAGACCTTTCTGGCCCAAACATGCTTTGTGAAATGTGAATTCTTTTTAAGTTATGGAGAGTTGAAAACCACAGTTAACAATTTCATGCTGTAGGGTAAGTTGAAATCACTATTTGCAGTTGAAATGGTAAAGCTGTAAACTAATCTACATCTTGATGCAATCCCACAGCACAATGGTTTAGAAACAACACACAATTGAACAAAGCAATTTTAAAGGTTACACTGAATACTGGCATTTCTGAGAGCTAAATGTGATGGTTAGCCCAAGCAGATATTCAACTGTCTTCTATGAAGCTGTAACTTCTTACTTCAGAAAAACAGAGAAAATAGCAAAGAAACTAAATACAAAGAAATAGAAATAAATAAATAAATTTTAATTTTTAACAGAAATCACACTACAAATCAATATGGATGAGATGGACCCACCCCCCACTTTTTTCTGGTTTTTTGAGACAAGGTCTCTCTGTAGCAGCCCTAGCTGGCTGTCCTGGAAATCACTCTGTAGAACAGGCTGGCCTTGAACTCAGGGATCCACCTGCCTCTGCCTCCTAAGTGCTGGGATTAAAGGCACATGCCACCATGTTATAAATAGTAAGAAACACTGGTACAGACAGTATCCATGGCATGGAAGGACCATTTTATAAATAATTAGAAACACTGTACATATCTAACTTACATTATAATAAAATAACACCCTGTGATGTGGTGGTGCAGAGGCCTTTAAATCCCAGCACTTGGGTCTCTAAGTTCAAGGCCAGTCTGTCTTCATAGAAAGTTCCAAGACAGCCAGGGCTACACAGAGAAACCATGTCTCCAAAAACCAAAATAACACTCAAAGGTGACTGGAGACTTATTTGATAAACTACTGAAGTGTTGGAAAAATAAATAGGTGGGTTTTTCTTCCCCCCACTTAAGCCCCGTTCACCCAAAATGAGAAGCCATAAAAAGATATAGTTAACTAACATGAAAAGAAAAAACAAAATTAAAAGCAAGTAACCTAGGTTCAGTTCACAGTACCCACATGATGGCTCTTAAACATCCCTGACTCCAGGTTCTAGAAGATCCAACACCCTCTTTTGGCACTTAGGGGCACATATGAAATCTTTAAAAATAAATAAGACAGACAGACAAAGACAGACAGACAGATAATGGATAAAGAAATAAATAAAAGCCTTTGTTTTTTATTCAATATACTGCTTAAGTAAGAAGCTCTTCTACATAAATACACCTATATAACAAGCATTATGTTATGCTCAGTAACCATCATATCAAAGAGCAAAATACTGCCAACAAAGCATCCACAAACAGGGAAACCATTAACAGTTAAGATACAGCAATAAATCTAGGAATGCTCATCATCCCAGCATGCAAGTGGAGACAGGAAGATACAAGGAGATACAAGAATGCAGCGAGTCTATGCTACATAGCCAGCTATAGACCATCTAGGGCTACAGTGTGAAATCCTTGCTTTAAAAAAAAAAAAAAAGGGTGCTGGGCGTTGGTGGCGCACACCTTTAATCCCAGCCACTCGGGAGGCAGAGGCAGGCGGATCTCTGAGAGTTCGAGGCCAGCCTGGGCTACCAAGTGAGCTCCAGGAAAGGCGTAAAGCTACACAGAGAAACCCTGTCTCGAAAAACCAAAAAAAAAAAGGAAAATAGATATAGCAATTTAGTAATTTTGTGTAAGAAGTTGAGTCAGAAAGAGATTTATTCTTTATTTAGACTTTAAAAAGAAGAACAAGCTGGAGAATTACTATCTAACTCTTTCTCTACGTAACAAGCCCTGTATATATAAACTTAATTTCACTAAGAAAATAAGACAAGGACGCTGACATAGCAAAAAACAGAAGTAGACATCCTTTGTTAGAAAAATCTGTTACTATCTGAATTGATATAAAAATGTTAATTTTTAAATTCAAGTGGCCAAAACCACCAGGTGGGTTGTTCTCATTTTTTTGGGAAAAATACCTGACTTTGATGATTAGATGAAGATGATGAAACAGTGTTTTCTGTTTTCTACCATACAGTACGGAGCAACCAAGTTGGAATCAACTGTACACTCTCAGTTTTACATAACTGACTGGAAAATTCAGAGGAACTACATGTGATGTGATGTGTTTCTAGAATGTCCTTCTATGAGTCTGTAATTTTATTTCAAATTTGAAGTTTAAAAAAAGAAAGAAATGCATGTGTATTTATAAAGAATCCAACATTCCTAGTTTGTAAATCTGGATTAGCCATTTTTTCCATATTAAAACCAGGATGCAAAAATCTAAAACTGTAGAAAAAAGGCTCCACCACCACTTCTCCAACAGGAAAATACACTGAAATTAAGGACTGCATCTATTCTTTAGTATATGTGCCTTTAAGATGGTTTCTTTCTTCTTCTTTTCTCTCCTTTTGTTGGGGGGGGGGGGTAACGTGCAGGGGGCAGGGATAGGTTTCTCTATGTAGATAGCCACAACCTCTCCTGATTCAGTATTCCAGCAAATTGTTTTTTAAAGGTAACTTTTTAAGGACATTAAACTTTCAACCTTTTGAATCTAAAGAATGTGTCTATTTTGTTCTACAGTGTACCAGACACATACTGCAAATTACAGCTTCCTAGAACTGTGTAGAAGGAATGAGAATCCTAAAGGAGTGACTCAGGAGAGATGCATACAAATAGTATTTGTCATTTAATCACAGGGTCTGAGATGTTTGCTTCCTTTTTCAATGTTCCTCTATTTTTGAACTTTTAGAAATGCTCTAATAGGAAAAAAACATTAAACTACAACTTAAGAACAACTAGCAAACAAGAACAAAAGGGTTGATGAGACGAAAGACAACCCTAACATAACTGACAACCAGCGTCAACATGCTGCCTATTAATGTTCTTTCAGAAAGCTGCTAGGAGTTTAAAATTGAAGGCTCGGGCTGGAGAGATGATGGCTCAGAGGTTAAGAGCACTGGCTGTTCTTCCAGAGGACCTGGGTTCAGTTCCCAGTAACCACATGGTGGCTCACAACCATCTGTAATGAGATCTGATGCCCTCTTCTGGCCTATAGGCATATGTGCAGGCAGAACACTGTATACATAATAAATAAATAAATCTTTAAAAAAAAGAATTGAAGGCTCAAAGTATCATTAATTAATAAGGTAAAATCAAATCTGCATAGAATCAAAGCAAGACTAATAAAATGTGGTGGTATTTACTATTCTCTACCACAATTGTGAAAACTAAGAGACAGAGTTGCTTGTTATCAGTTATTTTCTGAAAAAAATAACAGGTGGATTCCAGGGGAGCAACCTGACAGAAGGGCATAGTTGTTCAAAAGTCTAAGGATGAACCCAACCCCGTACTTCAAACAAATTTATCCAAGTATCAGAAATTTTTACCTTAGTTAGTCTGGACTTAAAAATTTGTCCTTAATTTCTTATATCAATTTACAATGTATCACTAGTGATGGACACAATAAAAAAATATCATTCAAGAAGAATTACTAAATATGGAAACATGCCTATAGTCACAAATACTTGAGAAACTGAAGCCCAGAGGATTTTTTGAGACCAACGGCTCAAGAGGAGCCAGGCAACTAGTAAGGCATGCGGAGGGTGGGGGTTGTCAGGAAGGAGGGGAGAACCTAGACCTATAAGCCTTTTAGGCATAAATATATGTCTTCCATAGACTAAAGCAGAAGGACTAGTGTGAGTTCCAGGCCAGACAAGGCTGTGTACTGGATCCCAGATTAGGGTAAGAAAGATAACTCTAGCCTGAACCTTCAAGGTTTGTCTTTAAATCATGCTCAGCACACAAGTTCAGTCCCTTTCTTCATTCAAATCTCTCACCAGTCACTCTATCATCTCTTAAATTCTGATCACAGAGGGTATGCTGCCAATCAAGCATTCTCCTTTTTACTAAGCAGTCACTGTTGATTCACCCATCTCTTATTATAATCAACATCCTGCCCACATTTCTGTGACTTAAAAATGAACACTGTTACATAGGGAAGTCTACCTTTTCAACTGTTTTGGCTGAATGGAGCACAGGAAGGAGGAATGAAGAAACATAACCTGAACAGAAATTATAAAATAGCAAAAATGAGATTATCTACTTGAGATTTTTAACAGGGATCTGAAAATGGGCTTTAAGATTTGTTAAACAAACATATAGAATCAAGTTTACATATAAAAATTTGATGGAATGTTCAGTTTTATTAGATTTTCTGGGTAAGGTACTCTTGTTATGCAGCCTTTCAGGATAAAATTAAGTGATAAGATATTTAAGGGACCTAAAACACAGAAAAGCTATTAATCCTTTACAAATAAGGAAAATACTGCTTTTTAGTTTCCCAATCTTTCTATTGTGACTCAGTAAATTCTAGAATGTTAATAGTTTAACAGCATTAAACTAAAATAGTTCTACCAAAAATCTTCTGTTCTATGAACAACTAATTCAGTATACTGCCAGTAAAAGATGTTCACCATGCCAGGTGGTAGTGGTGCACGCCTGTAATCCCAGCATTCAGGAGGCAGATCTTTGTGAGTTTGAGGCCAGCCTGGTCTACAGAGCGAGTTCTGGGACAGTCAAGGCTACACAGAGAAACCCTGTCTTGAAAAACCAAATGGGGAAAAAAAAAAAGAGAGAGAGAGAGAGAGAGAGAGAGAGAGAGATGTTCACTAAACTAATATTCACATACAAAAATCAGAATGTTTCACGAGTGTCTAGGTAAAGAAGCACATATCTATGTTTGAAGTACTCCAGAGGTGAAGGCAGAAGAATTGTTGAAAGATTAAGGGCCTGTCTGGGCTACAGTATAATAAAGTCTCAAAACACCACAAGAAAAAATTTCCCTAAAAACAATAGCCAGGAGTTGTGTATACCCCTGTAATGCCAGCACCTAAGAGGCAGAGGCCAGACAGGGCTATCCACAGCAAGGCAGTCTTGACAACAAAGCACTAAGGCTACTGCACAGCGGTTCAGGATTTGCCTAGCATACCCAATGCTCTGGGATTTACATCATATATAATATAACATATATAATACATCATATATAATAAAATGTAAAACTAAAGAGCTACTTATGTAAGAAATTAGATGGATTCTAATTGTGAACAATTTGTCCATCATCACCCATCTGAAAAATAAAAGGGGGATGGGCCTTTAAATCCATGGCAATGCTATTCAACCAACTCAAAGGTTATGCCTCAAGTCCACAAAGTAACAGTCAATACATGGGTTTTTATTACTCTTTAAACTACCCACATTGAAATACTTTCAAAATAAAAGGCTATTATCAACTATGTACAAATTTATAGCCAAAATGCAATTTGCATAAAAACATAGACTGTAAGCAGCTTGGAGGAATTTAAACTTACAGGTTTAGAAGACTACAGCTCAGTGTGGTAGCACACAATTGTATTCCTAGCATTCAGAACACTGAGGTAGGACTGCAGGGATTTCAAGGCCAATCCAGGTTAAATAGCAAGATCCTGTCCCAAATGCAAAAAAAATCCACCAACTTGAAGAAATTTGACGATTCAGTTTATTGTCCAGTTAGACAAACATCTAAAAATAATACAGTACTAGATAACTACACAATGAAATAACTACCTGACAAACACAATAAAAACAAGACCTTTCTGAATGCTATACAGTCCAAGTATCACATATTGTTATATCCTAAAAAAATTCCTAAGTACTAGTTAAATATTTTCAAAATGTTAATGTTGAAATCTCAGTAAATATCTAAATACTACTACTCATATAAAACTACAAATGAGAGAAATTTAGAATTGGGTAAAGTTTCATATTTCATGGAAGGAGGAAATTTTGTGAAAACGAGACCCAGTATTTTGTAGAAATAATATAAGCTAGTGAAAAATAGGAGAACTAAGGGTTGGAGCATGGGTTAGTTGGTAAGAGTGCTTATGTATCGCATACCAGGCCCTGGGTCCAATTCCCAGCACTGCATTGACTAGGCCTAGTGGGCACCCTGTCTGTAATCCAGCATTCAGGAAATGTGGACAGGAAGATCAGAAGTTCTCACAAGTCTGTCATTCTCAGCTACACGGGGATTTCAGGGACAGCCTGGGAGACCCTGACTCAAACACAACAACACTTAAAGAAATCTGGTGGTACAAAGAAGAGTAAAATTGAAAAGGAAATATAAACAGTGAGAAATAAAAGATCAGGAAAATAAAGGTCTGGAAAACAAGTTTAATCCCAGCACTCGGGAGGCAGAGGCAGGCGGATCTCTGAGTTTGAGGCCAGGCTGGTCTACAGAACTCGTTCCAGGACAGCCAGGACTATTAAACAGAGAAACCCTGTCTCAAAAAACAAAACAAACAAATAAATATTCTTTTTTTAAAAAATTCTGTTTCCCAGACTGGTCTATAAAGTGAGTTCCAGAACAGCCAGGGCTACACAGAGAAACCTTGGGGGGAGAGGGGGAGATCCCATTTCAACAGAGCAGAAATATATAAAAATATATTAACTAAGCAGAGATCCATATCCATAAGAGAACCACAGAATTTACATGATGTTTCTAATAACTCAGATGACAATCTTATTAAGTCAAGAAAATTTGCTTTAGTTACAAAATCAGATTTATAAGATTATGTTGCCTTAAAAAGGCTAAAATGTTATTGTATTGAATAAACATACGCACACAGTTCTTTGTACTTGTAGTTAAAATGACAGAAGAGGAAGATAAAGCTAGGAGACTAGACAATAAATCTAATACTTAAATCCTAATAAAGAAACTTAACAGATTTAAACTATTCTAAACACAATACTAGCAAAACCAAGTCTAATCATACTATAGAATTCCTAGAAGTTCAAGAATTCTGTTAAGTCAAAATTATGCATGACCTCAATAAATCAGAACAAGATACTATCCATCTCAAGAAACTCTAATTAACTTAAAAAACAAGACTATTTGGGGCTGTGGAATAATCCTCTTGTATACTATAAAGATTTGTCCCTCGAATTGGTTTAATAAAACACTGTGATTGGCCAGTAGTAGGAAGTTGGGGGGGGGGCAACCAAACTAAGGATGGGAAGGAGAAGGGAGGGGTCAGGAGTCGCCAGCCAGAGGCAGAGGGAGCAGGAGATGAACATGTCATGCTAAAACAATGTACCATCACATGGCAAAGCATAAATAGAAATATGGGTTAACATAAAATATAAGAGCTAGTCAGTAAAAAGCCTGAGCTATTGGCCAAGCATTTATAATTCATATCAGTCTCTGAGTCAGTCAGTTATTTGGGACCAGGTGGTCGAGACATGGAAACGTCCATTTATAATTTGGTCTTTATAAAATCCTTTAATACTAAAGCCAGACATGGCTCTCAATCTGTACCTTCATCATTGGTAGACACAGACAGCCAAGTTGCAGGGGTTACTTAGTCAGTTAGTGTAGTGAAAATAGAGAGGTTGAGATTCAGTTCATAGTACCTGTCTCAAGGGAATAAGATGGAGAACAATAAAGAAATACACCTAATATCCTCCCCTGGCCTCCACATACCATACATGGGTACTCACACACAAACAAATACAAAAAAATTGTAAAGCCCTTCATATATTAGGGATTAAAAGATAAGCCTTTCACATGGTAACTGATATGTACTCTAATACAATCTAAAATAAGGACAAACAAATTCTATCATTAACATTATTTTGGAAACTGTGACTAATGGAGGAGAGAAATAGAGCCATTATTCCAGATGTAACAAATATTAAATAGCATCAATAAATACTAAAGACACTATATGTTAGTAAATTTAACATACAAAAGGAAATGCCTAGATATCATGATGTGGTGTTATTTTATTTGTGCTTTAATAAATAAAGCTTATCTAGAGATCAAAGGAAAAAGTCCAGCCATTATAAGTAAACAAAGAAGTCAGGCAATGCTAGCACATGCCCTTAATCCTATCACTTAGCAGACAGGATCTCTGTGTGTTCAGTTCAAGGCCACACTGGAAACAGAGCCAGGTGTGGTGGCACACACTTTAATTCCAACACTAGTTAACCATAGAGGACTGGGGGTCTGTACAGACAGACAGAAAATGACAGAGCTGTGTAGGAAGAGGAAGTGATGTAGCTGGACAGAGAGCAAATCAGATGGCAGAACAGCAAGGCATATAGACGTGGGTAGACAGGAAATAACTCGCATTTGGAAGCTGCAGAGTTGTGATTGGCTGGTGGCTTTCCCTATTTCCCTGATCTCTCTAAGGCTTTCACCTCTATATTTGGCTCCATGTTTTTTATTTAATAAGACCATTTAGAAATTCATCCACACCATGAAAATAATTTTCTAAAATGGACAAGGGAAATCAGGCGGTGGTGACACACGTCTTTAATCCCAGCACTCAGGAGGCAGAGGCAGGCAGTTAGAGGACAGCCTAGTCTACAGAGTGAGTTTCAGGACAGCCAGGGCTACACAGAGAAACCATGTCTCAAAAAACCAAAAAGAAAAAAAAAAAAAAAACAAGGGAAAAAAGGTCGAAAATACAGTTATTCTCTATATGTTAATGTAATTTAACTTAAAGTCTCACCTTTAAGGGCTGGAGAAACAACTTAAGAGAACTTGAGCTCTTGCAGAGAACTGGAGTCCAGTTCCCAGCACTTCATATCAGATATCAACTACCTGCAACTCTAGTGCCAAGGTCTTCAACACCCTTTTCTAGCCTCCAGGACATCTGCATGGCATATGTACATACATGCATGCATACACACTCATAAACAAAAATGAATAAATACGAAGAAAAATATATCCAACTTAGAAAGCTCTTCCAAACATAAGAGGAAACTACTCAGTAAGAACCTTCACAAATGAGCATGATGGGTGATACATGATGGGTGATCCAGCAGATGCAGAGCCGGGCGGTGGTGGCGCACTCCTTTAATCCCAGCACTCGGGAGGCAGAGGCAGAGGCAGGCGGATCTCTGTGAGTTCGAGGCCAGCCTGGGCTACCAAGTGAGCTCCATGAAAGGCGCAAAGCTACACAGAGAAACCCTGTCTTGAAAAACAAACAAAAAAAAAAAAAAGAGAGAGACAGATGCAGGTGGTGGTGGCACATGTCTTTAATCCCAGCACTCAGGAGGCAGAGGAAGGTGGATCTCTTGTGAGTTTGAGGCCAGCTTGGTCTAGAGAGCAAATTCCAGGATAAGAAACCTTGTCTCGAAAAACCTCAATAATAATAAATAAAAAGGAAATTTCTTCCGATTTATAAAAATAATAACCACAGGTCTATGTACCAAATATTCGTCTTAAAGTCAAGAGTGTCTATTTGAAAAACATTAGGTCAATTCTGTAGCCATTCCAAAATGCTAGAGAACTTTAACAGATATTTTGAAATCTTAATTCATAAAACATAATAAAGTTGAAACTTGTTAAACTTTTAATGTTAAGTTTTAGCCTGCCATAAGATTGTAATATATATATATTTACAAATACATACTTATTATATATATAAATATACATATACACATATAAAATTACACACACACACACACACACACACACACACACACACACA
>CABHPR010085718.1:0-22572 GCA_902168415.1 Peromyscus melanophrys | reverse complement strand
TGTGTGTGTGTGTGTGTGTGTGTGTGTGTGTGTGTGTGTGTGTGTGTATGCCAAGTATTTGTGGGTGTCCAAGGAGACCAGAAGAGCTGCTGAAACAGCTGGAGATGAAGTTGAGGATCAGTTGTGAGCTGCCCAATAAGGTGCTAAGAACTGAACTCAGGTCCTTTGGAAGAACAGCAAGCACTCTTAGCTGTTGATCCACCTCTCCAGCTCCCTAACTAAACATTTATTAAAAGACTTTCAAATGGCCATCAGGTGTATGAAAAATGCTCATGACCACTGATCATCAGGGAAATGCAAATTATAACCATGATATGACATCACCTCACACCTGTTAGATGGACTATTATCAAAAGGACAAAAAGGAGCTGCTGGTGAAGGTGTGCAGAAAATGGAACTTGTGAACTATTGATGAGACTGTATTTATACAGCCGTTATGGAAAACAATCTGGAGGTCCTTCAAAAACCAAGAATTTGATTCCCAAGTGGTCCATTAACTCTCCTTCAGAGTATATAGCCAAAGAAACTTAAAGGGCCGCTGCACTTCTGTGTTCACTGGAATATTATTCACAATAGCTAAACACAGATGTAAATCAGATGCTCATCAATGTATGAATGGATAAATAAAATGTGGTGTATATACACAGCAGAATATTATTAAGCCTTCAAAAGGGATGGACTCTCATTTCAAACATCATAGATAAACATGGAGGGCATGTTGCGCTAAATGATATAAGCCAGGGAGAGAAAGACAAATACTGTATGATCTCACTTAGATGTTGAATCTAAAGAAGTTAGAATTCATAGCAGTAAAGAGTAGAATGATGGAGCTGGGTGGTGGTGGCGCACACCTTTAATCCCAGCACTCAGGAGGCAGAGGCAGGTGGATCTCTGTGAGTTTGAGGCCATCCTGGTCTCCAAAGCAAGTTCCAGGAAAGGCACAAAGCTACACAGAGAAACCCTGTCTTGAAAAAAAAAAGAGTAGAATGATGGTTACCAGGGGCTGAGGAAGGGGTAGATGTAAGGGGAAAATGCTGATAAAAGGATCCAAAATATCAGGTAGGCAGGAGCAACAGCTTTAGTGATAATGTCTACAGAATAAATAGTAATACATTGTATATTTCAAAAATGCTAAATTGTTTAGCGTTCTTTCACAAAACAAAGTGACAAGTGGGAGCTGAAGAGATGGCTCTATAGTTCAGAGAAGCTGTTGCTTTATAGAGGCCCTGGGTCAGATTCCCAGCACCCACATGCAGGCTCACAACCATCTGTAACTTCTATACTAGGGAATTTAATGCCCTCTTCTGACCTCTGTGGGCATCAGGCGCACATGTAAAGCACATACATACATGCAGGCAAAACACTCACACATATTTTTTTTTATTTTTTTTATTTTTTTTGTTATTGGTATGACTTTATTTTTTTTCAATAACAAGCTCAGAAGCCTTTATTCTAGATGATTCTAGAATCATTCAAGTTGACAACAGAAACCATCACAAATATCTACTTGTACATAATTTAAAACTTACGTCGTATTGTGGTAAATTAATGTACTTACATCATATAGGTATTATTAAATTCGATTTGTCAGAGTATATTTTTTACCTGTAGACATGCAAAATCAAGAATTTGTATTTTGTTCTTCCATTTCTTTTTATTTTATTTTATTTTATTTTACAATACCATTCAGTTCTACATATCAGCCATGGATTCCCTTGTTTTCCCCCCCCCTGCCCCCCTCCCCTTCCCCCCAGCCCACCCCCCATTCCCACCTCCTCCAGGGCAAAGCCTCCCCCAAGGACTGAGATCAACCTGGTAGACTAAGTCCAGGCAGGGCCAGTCCCTTCCTCCCAGGCCGAGCCAAGCGACCCTGCATAAGCCCCAGGTTTCAAACAGCCAACTCATGCAATAAGCACAGGACCTGGTCCCACTGCCTGAATGCCTCCCAAACAGATCAAGCCAATCAACTGTCTCACCCATTCAAAGGGCTATGTTCATATCAGCATTTTTTGTAATAGCCAGAACTTGGAAACAACCTAGATGCCCTTCAACTGAAGAATGGATAAATAAACTGTGGTACATATACACAATGGAGTACTACTCAGCAGAGAAAAAACAATGACATCATGAGGTTTGCAGGCAAATGGATGGATCTAGAAAAAATCACCCTGAGTGAGGTAACCCAGACTCAGAAAGACAAACATGGTATGTACTTACTCATAGGAGGATACTAGATGTGGAGCAAGGATGACTGGACGGCTACTCACAACACCAGGGAGGCTACCTGGAAAACAGGACCCCAAGAAAGACACGGGGATTGCCCAATGACGGAGAAATGGATGAGATCTACATGAACAGTCTGGACATGAGTGGGGGTAATGAGGGGCGAGGGTTGAGGGAAAGAGAACTTGGGGGAGCGGGAGACCCCAGCTGGATCAAGAACAGAGAGGGAGAACAAGGAATAGGAGACCATGATAAATGAAGACCACATGAGAATAGGAAGAAGCAAAGTGCTAGAGAGGCCCACAGAAATCCACAAAGCTGCCCCCACAATAGACTGCTGGCAATAGTCAAGAAATAGCCCAATCTGACCTACCCTGGTGATAGGATGGCCAAACACCCTAATTGTCCTGCTAGAAACCCCATCCAATGACTGAGGGATCTGGAAGCAGAGATCCACGGCTAGGCCCCGGGTGGAGCTCCGGAAGTCCAATTAGTGAGAAAGAGGAGGGTCTATATGAGTGAGAATTGTTGAGACCAAGGTTGGATAAAGCACAGGGACAAATAGCCAAATGAATGGAAACACATGAACTATGAATCAATGGCTTAGGGGCCCCCAACTGGACATATTTTTTTAAAAATCTTTGAAAAAATGTATGTGAGGTGATGGATTTCTCAACTAACCTGATTTCATCATTCTACATGGTGAAAGACATGAAAATATCATATTGTGTCTCATAAACCTACATAATTATCAATTAAAACAAAAGTAAAATTATATGAATACTATTTAGAAATGAACAGCATGGGAGGAAACCTGATTAGATAGGAGTAGATAACAGAAACATTATGTCCCTTTATTATTTCATATTTTACACATATTTAATTTTCTATTGTAAATAAGGCAGAAAAGAGGGTGACTAAGATGTCATACATCAGTACTCAAACAGTAGCTGGCAGATTTAAATCCCTAAAACCATTAGCACTTGGAAAAAATATGAAATATTTTTGAAAACCTCTAAAGCCCTCAGAGGTGTGATGCTTTGTGATTCCTCAGACTCTTGATTCTGCAGCCAAACCTTTTTTTGGGGGGCGGGAGGGGTGAGACAGGGTTTCACTGTGTAGCCCTGTCTGTCCTTGAGATCAAGCTAGCCTTGAACCCATAGAGATCTGTCTGCCTCTGCCTCCTGAGTGCTGGGATTAAAGGCATGTGCCACTATTGCCTAGTGTGCAGCCCAGCCAAACTCTAAATTTTGACTCCAGGCAGACCTCAGTGAGCTCTGGTCTTCATTGAGGGGTCATAGTGCCTGCAGACACTGAGGTACCAGGAGACTCCTGGCCAAAAATAGCAGAAGCCTAGCAGAATGGTGAGTAGCCCACAGCCCCATCTGGAGAGGAAAGACTTGATGTTTCTGGTCCCATCCTGAATTGCCTGGATGATTTTTGGAAAGGAGTTGAGGTCCTGTATGCACAGACAGGGGAGAGCCAGGTTAATGGTATTATTTGTGTTGATTCTCATATGTTCACAGACTGGTGAGGTTTGTAGAAAGACAGGTGGGTTATTATGGCTCACAGAAAGGTAAAGATGTCCTGAACCAACCGGAAAGGCTTCCTAGATACTCAATCTGTCACCTTTCTGTGGGAAGAGAACTAATGCTGCCTTCTGCTTAAGGTCATTTAAAACCCAGTGTATTTAGTTGCTTGATCCCTGGGCAAAGCTCAGGGGTCACAGAACACAGCCCCCTCTTTTCCTGAGCAAATATTCTTAAACCAGTTGTGTTCAACTTTCAGAGAGCATTGGAATCATGAGTTGAAAGTGCAGGTGTTGATCAACTCCACACCAGACTTCTGAGGGCAAGCCTAGAAGAACCATAGTCCTTAATAAACCCTTAGGCTTCCAGAACAGGTGGTCTTTAAAGATAAAGGGGAGGAGCAGGAAGCTTTTACTCACTCACTCCCCTTCCCACCAGTTCCAACTAAGGACATACAAGACTACCATGTCCCTAACCTATAGGGCAAATGCTTGCAATGTGTCTTAATGGTGATTGAGAGTCACAGAATAGTCCAAAGAAGACAAGTCCTATAGCTGGAGAATTTCTCTCCAGCTCCCTCCAAGTCCTGCCAGTCCCAGAACCCACTTATAAAATAAACACACAGACTCTTACATTATTTAGACTACTTGGCCATTAGCTCAGGCCTATCATTGTCTAGCTCTTACTCTTATATTTAGCCCATTTCTATTACTCTTTACTTTGCCACGTGGCTCATGGCTTACTGGTACTTTACATCTTCCTTGTCCTGGCGGTGGCTCCAGGCGGTCCCTCTCCAGCCTTCCTGTTCCCTCAATTCTCCTCTCTGTTAGTCCTGCCTATACTTCTTGTCTGGCTACCGGCCAATCAGTGTTTATTTATACAGAGCGATATCCACAGCCAAGTCCAAAAGACAAATATAGACATAAAGATAGAGATTTAGGTTTACTTTTCTTTCATCACTGTGAGGGACAGAAGCAGCTTAAGGGAGAAGAGGTTTACATTGGCTTATGGTTTCAGGGGAGTTTCAGTTCATCGTTCAGGGAAGGCACAGCAGACTGAGGAGCTACTTAATCAGTGCTGATGGTGGGAGTGTGTGGCTCCTCACATGGAGACTGGATGGGGAAGCAAACAGGACTGGAAGACAGGCCAAGTTAGAACCCTCAGGGGCCTGTTTTCAGTGACCCAGCTGCACCAGAGAGGGTCACAAGTTCTTAGGATAGCGCCACCAGCTGAAGACCAGGTGTTCAAACACATGCACCATGGGGACAATTCATGCACAAATTGTTAATGGCCAAGGCCAGTTGATGTCTATTTCTGTGAAACTCATGCTTGACTTCCCTCCTGCTGACCTGACCAGCTCATGCAGAGATTGCCAGTCTTTCCAATTGTTCTCTATTCCTGTGGATCCAAGAAGAGGGGGAGGCCTCCTGGAAGAGAGCAGACATGTGTGGTGATATTGTGTTCCCCAAAATATTGTGCACCCTAATAAACTTATCTGGGGTCAGAGAAAAGAACAGTCACTAGATATAGAGGCCAGAAAATGGTGGCACACATGCCTTTAATCCTAGCATTGCAGAGGCAGAGATCCGCCTGGATCTCTGTGAGTTCAAAGCCACACTGGAAACAGCCAGGTGTGGTAACAAGAGCCTTTAATCCCAGGAAGTGATGACAGGAAGCAGAAAGGCATAAAAGACTTGAAAACCAGGAACTAGGCTGGTTAAGCTTTTAGGCTTTTGAGCAGCAGTTCAGCTGAGATTCATTCTGGATGAGGACTCAGAGGCTTCCGGTCTGAGGAAAAAGGATCAGCTGAGGAACTGGCGAGGCGAGGTAGCTGTGGCTTGTTCTGTTTCTCTGATCTTCCAGCGTTCACCCCAATACCTGGCTTGGGTTTGTTTTTATGATAAGAACTTTTAAGATTCATGCTACAGACATGACAGGTGGGGCAAGCTGCCTGAGGACATCCTCTGAGCTTCAGACCCAGGACATGAAATACCAAAAGGAAAGAAGACCCGGCCACCACCCTGTGGCCGGCCTAACTCCATGCACTCCCCCCACCCTCTAGGCTTTCCTGTCTTCTTCAGAATATTCCAGACATCTCTACTCAGTCCTTCCCAGTCTTTCAACCTTCTAATTCTTTTCCATCCCTCTCTCTTCTTTTCTTAAAGAGACAGAACATGCCATAGTCCTATTGAAATCCCACCTTGGGCTCCCCTTTGCCTCAAAAACAGTCTGCTACCCTGACCAACATCAAAGGCCTCATCCTCCTCTTCTGCTTTGCCCAGTCATCTGTCCATTCAACCTCCTGCCTGGTCTACAACCATCTGGCCCTCTGTACCTCTGCTCCTGTGGGTCCTTATCCAGGAGCACCCTCTCTAGTCCATGACCTCCTCTACCCTTAACAGAAGTTTCCCTGGTACCCCCATCAAAATGAGCAGCTCTCTCCACCCAGAGCAGGTTCCTGTCAACTGGAGTCATACATCTGTTTCATTCTGTTATCAGCTCCGCATGTTGTGTCTCATACTAGATGGAGTCTTCTTTCAGAACATGCCTCGCTTGGTGTGTGTATTATAGATGGGGACTTACCTTGTTCGTTGACTAAACAAACTGTCCTCTAATGTTTGAAAGATGAAAGTTTGTTTTCTAAGTAAGCCAGCCACCACTAATGCCCACGGTAAACAGGAACCCCCAAATAGGGGCATAAAACTGTCTTCCACCCCCACTCCCTAGCAAAGGCTCACCTTCCTTAACCAACTTAATTTCAGTTACTAGGGACAGTGTCTAAGTCAGCTGCTAGAGATATACTGTGGACTGAGCAGCTTAAATACAACAGGAAGGTATTGCTTATAAATCTGGAGGCTAGAGGCCCCTGATCAGGACACCAGCATGGTCGGGTTCTAGTGAGGGCATCCTTCTGGCTTGCACACTGAAGGCTCCTCCCTGAATTTTAACATGGTAAAGAGACTGTGAAAGAGACCTCTAGGTTGTTTTCACAAGGACACTGATCCATCCATGAAGTCTTTACCCCATTACTTAATTACCTCCCAAAGGCTCCATTTTCTAATTCTGTGTTGCTGGGTCTAGGATATTCACATGAAATGGGGTGGGGGGGGGGGCACAAACATTCTGCCCATGCACAGGAGAGCTTCTGTGCTACCCCATAGGTCCTCTTGGCAATGGAGACTCCTTCTGAACTCTAAACAGCCTATGAAACTTCTAGAGCCCCAGAGTTATGATACTTTTCATCATTGTTACAGAATGCCTATGCTAACTTAAGGGAGGATAATGGTTCATTTTTTTCAAAGGTTTCAATCCATGGTTGGCTATTCCCATCACTTTGAGCATATGGTAAGGAAGAGCCTCATGGTGGGCACACATAGTGGAGCAAAGCTGATCACCTCATAACAGCCAGGAACCAATGAGAGATTAGAAGGAGATGGTCCTAAAACATAAAACATGCCCCCTGTAATCCACTTCTTCCAAACAGGTCTTACTTCCTAAAAGTTCAACCATCTCCTAATAGATATCAGCTGCATACCTAAGCCTTCAAAGTGTGAAATTTGGCTGGAAATCTAAGGTCCAAACAATATATTATTAGAGTACTCACCAAGGAGCTGTGCCAGCTATGGACCTGGCCTTGAGTTGATACACACAGGCACACCCTTATAGTCAACAGACAGCAGGATGCAGAGGGTACACACAGCCAATCCTGAAAGAGACTGAGCCAGCATGGCTTATTACACATCCCTTTGAGTGACCAGGAAAGAGCTTCTCTCCTTGACCTCATGGTCTCAAATCTTAAAGAGATTGAAACATAATTTGGGAGTAATAAGACCCATTCTATACCCCTTCAAGCCAGAAGCACTTTATGCATTTGCTCAAAGAAGATCCATTCCTACAATGGATCTTTTGGAGGGAAGACATTTTAGATTACACACCACAGGTAAAGCCTCATTTAAAAAAACTCACCTTTAACAATTCTCTGTCAATGTCCTCCAGCCCTCCAGCCATCTTGTCTCCTATTATGATTTCACATCTATTATGTCCCTAAGAGCTCACACACTCTTAGTCCCCAGGGCAGCAATATTCAGAGGTGAGGCTTCTGGGAAATGATTGCATTCTGATGGCTATGACTTAATCTGTGGGTTAATCTGCTGACAGGTTCATAATCTAGTAGCTTTAGGAGGTTATAGAAGCTAAGAGATAGGGCTAAATTGGAGGAAGCAGGTCACTGGGGAGTGTGCCCTAAGAAGGCTATGTCTTATCCCTGGTTCATGTTAATGTTTCTCTCTCTCTCTCTCTCTCTCTCTCTCTCTCTCTCTCTCTCTCTCTCTCTCTCTCTCTCTCTCTCTCTCTTCCTCTCTCTCTCTTCCTCTCTCTTCCTCCCTCCCTCCCCCTCTCTCCCTCTCCTTACCTTTCTGTCTCTCCTCCTTCCCTCCCCTGTCTCCTGCCTGCCCTAAGCAGCTCTACACTGTTTGTTTGTGTTCACTTAGGACCCAAAAGCCATTGAGCCAAGTTACCTGAACTGAAACCTTTGATATTATGATCCAAAACAAATCTGCTCTCCTTTAAGTTGTTGTCCTCAGATATTTTGTCACAATGTATTAAGTCACTGCTCAAATTATTCTATCATCCTCATTTCTGGTCCTTACCAGAATCCCTAGTATGCAAAAAGGGCACTAGCCATCTATTTTGACTGGCAAGATGGATATACTTATCCTCTGGTCACATCCTAGGCCTCTTAAAATATACTCTTAAGTTCAACCCCCACTCCAAAAATAGATATCTTGGTGTGAGAAAGAGTGTCATCAAGAGAATAAACTAGTCTCCACAATGACATAATAATAATATCATTGTTTTATTTCTTTTATGAATTGGGCACTGTTTTAGGCTCTGACGTGCAATGCCTCATAGGTTGCCTCCAGATCACCTAAAGTAGGTAGCCTGACTAATAAGATAAGGAAATCTAGTCCTAGGAAGATTGAGCAGCTACACCAAAGTCAAACACTAATAGAAGACAAATGACCACTGTTTTTGAATGGTAAAGATTTGAACAGCCATTTCTCAAAAACATCAAATGATCCATGAGCACAGGAAATAGTGTTCACAACATTAGGGTGATACAAGTTAAAACAATGAAATGCCACTTCACACTCATTGGACCGGCTGTAACCCGAAGACAGCTGATGAGAGCTGGTAAGGGTGTAGAAATGTAGACTCCTCTTGCAGCACTGGTGGGACTGTAAAGTGGTTCAGTCACTCTGTCAAGCTGTTCGGCAGCTCCTCCAGAAGTTAAACACAGGGTTACCAAATGAGTCAGCAAGTCTTATTCCAAGGCATGTGTGCCACAGGATGGATAGCATATACACACAAATACCAGTATCCAGATGTTCACATCAATACAACTCAAAACCAGAAAGTGTAAACATCACAAGTGCCCATGGAAAGACAAGAGGCTGGATGAAAAGAAATACAATAGACCCTTTAATACAATTTTATGCAGTGAAATGAGGATGCCGACCATGCTGTGGAATGAATAAGCCTCCCAAACACTATGCTAAATGAAGACCATAAATACAAAAGGCTGTGGATTGTGTGATTTGAATGACGTGACAATGCCTGAAATAGGCAAATCACAGAAACAGAAAATAAATCAGGGGCTGCTCAGGGCTGGAGGGAGAAGCGGGAAGTCATTGCTCATGAACATGGAGTTTTATTTTTAGTGATGATGAGATAATCTAGAATTAGATAGTGTCAGTAGTTGCAAAATCTTGTAGAGTATACAAAAAAAACTGGGTTGTATGCTTTCAGGGGTAATTTTTATAGTACATGAATTACGTCTCAAAAAAATGCCAGCTAATAAACACAACAGCCAAAAGTCTAAGTGAGCACTCAGCCTCTGGCATCTGTCCTACTCAGAGCTGGTCACAGTCAGGGCCACTTATGAGGAATATTTTATTAACACATTTTGCTGAGATAGAAACTTTTTTTTCCCAATAAGGTTTCATGTAGCCCAGGCTGGCCTTGAACTTGCTGTGTAGCTGAGAATGACCCTGAACTTCTCATCCTCCTGTCTCCACCTCCCAGGTGCTGGGATTACAAGTGTGTGGCACCATGCCTGGTTTATGAGGTACTAGGAATCCAACCTGGCAACTCGTCCATTCTAGGCAGGCAGTCCACCCACTGAGCTGCATCCCCAGCACGGAAGCTGACATTTCTTCTTACCCCATGACTTTGGGAAGGAGGTCCTGTACTTACACCTAATTGCATCAAAGGTGGGTCTGGAGTATCTGCAACCTGATCAGAACTGTGGCATCAATAGCCTGGCTCAAGAACACGGACCAGGTCAATCAGATTCCCACCCTCCGCATTTACCTTCTCTCTGGAATTTGAGACTGGGAATGAGGGATGAAAAGTCAAAGCAGGAGAGCTGGGCATGAGGACATGAGGAAGGCCTGAATTCAAGTCAGCCTCCAGAGACAGTGAGCAAACAGAAACCAGGATGAAGCAGCAATGGCCCAGAAGCCAAGTGTGGAGCCAGAATAGGAAGGAGAGGGCAGTAAGTGAAAGACAGCCTGGGGCAGATGCCATCCTTTGTGCAGTCCTGCTCCTTAGGCCTCCAGGACTCTGACACTAATATTCCTGGAGCCCCAGCTGGGGTTCCCAGGAGCTCTTCATTGGGCCCCACAGTACCCACCGGTCCTGCACTTGAGCTAGCTCAAGTGGGATCTGCTGCCTGCACTGAAAGAGCTCAGACACTCAGCAGGCATTTGTAGCCTCCAACCTTGAGCTTCCTGAACTGGTGGCCCTGGTAAGAGCCTCTTGGTGAGCTGTCCCTTTCAGAGAAGACAGAAAATCCCAAAAGACAGTGTGGGAAAACAGCCAAGACAGCATAGGCAGCTGCCTGAGAATCAGGCAGAGCCCAGGAAGCAATAATTGGACAGGGGCTTCCCAAACTCTCGGCCACGCCCAGCAAAGCGCAGGTGTCACCGGGTGTATACCTGATGGGTGTGGTCCATACCTTTGCTTTGTCTCCTGACTTGATATGATTTAGATGCTGCCCCACCCCCCATTGAACAGAGACTAAGAGCCAGTGTGGAACACCCAAGGTAGCTGGGAGGACATCTCCAGGCTGACCTTGAACACATTCGTTTTCTTCAAAGTGAGAAGACATTTCATGTTTCACTTTTAATGAGAAAAGAAAAAGAACTGTTGCTGGAAATATTTATCTTCATCCCCTGTGCCGAGAGACTAGGAGATCTGTCGGCTTTGATCTCCACTTGTTTAATTACCAGGAAATGGAGTACATCTGAGCCGGCAGGATCAGCAAGGCTCACTCTGCTGCAAAAGTTGGCAGTGGGGCACCCAGAAACCTGGCCTTTCATTTTCCCAGATCAAAGCTGAACCAACCCTAAGATGGAAGAGATTTTTGATAAAATGGTGGGGTCTTGCTTGCAGGGGTCACTGGACCAGCCATGAGATCTCCCTTCTCCCTTCCCAACCAAGGGAAGGACCTGTGCAGGTTACCCATCCCAGGTCTCACAAGCAGTCCCAGATCCACACAGCCCAGGCAGGCATAGAGGTAGCTAAGATATGGAATGCAGGACAAAAGATGGCTTTTAGGGGGATAGACCACCTGTGATGAGGAGGCTGGGGTTTGACTTCTCAGTAACTCAGAGGTAGCTAGTAACCATGGAAACAAGGACAGACAATATCCAGGGACGGCACTGCTGGTCATGTTTCAGAGCATCCAGGCCTCCTTAATATACTCACCTCTGAATGGTGTTCAGATAACACCACCTAAAAGACTTTTAATATGTGCCTTTGTGGTTCTATGCACTGAAGGGCTGTGTGGATGAGGATCAAGAAGGGGCTCCCTAAGATTATAGCTGGAAGCTTCTAAGCAGGCATTGAGGCCACTGGTAAGAACAAAGTTGGCGGGTGTGTAGGGTGCTGGGACTGCTTACTTCTGTGCTACTTAATGAAGAGGGCACATGGCATGATGATGGTGACAATTACTGTTTATTGAGCATTCATTCAGCCAGGTGCTGTGAAAAGATTTAATCCTCCCAAACACACTGGGAGTCAGTACTACTATTACCCCCATCTGACAGATAAAGAAACCAAAGTCAAGGAGGTAAGTCACTCATTCAGCTTCGCATAGCTGCTAAGCTACAGAGGACAATGTAAAGATGTTACACTCTCCTTATATTCCAACCAGAAAGAGAAAGAGGAAAAAAACCCTTCTGAAACAACAAGATAAACCAACAAAAGAACATGGCATACACTTAAAATGCCCAGTTTTAGCAAAGAGTCAGAAAATTAAAGCCTGTTAAACCTGAGGATTGCAAGAGAAAGACCAGTTCCACAATTTTTGAGCCAAATTTGAAGCAAGCTTTAATTAAACACTGGTCAGGATGATGGACTCTGGCCAGGACCACTTTGGGGTTCCCAGAAACCCAGAAAATGGGAATGAGTCACATTTTGCAGAGGCTTAAAAAGCCAAACCCATAAGGCCACCGTATTTCCCATCAGGTCCAATCGGGGCAAGCATATATCCTGATATACTTCCTGCCTGCGTACCTCCTGCCTACATCCAATCAGGGGCAATCAGGGACAGGCATACATCCTGACATATTTCTGTCCTATGAACTTCCTGCCCACATGTGATCAAGCACATTCAGTGCAGTTGGGTCAAACAAACTTGTTTGGGGGAGTGAAAACAAACCATAGCCTCCAGCATTTCAGGAAGTATCTGTCCTTAGGCAAGGGGCTTACAGGTTAGAGGCATTTTTGTTTCATGGATCTCTTAGGCACAGTAATTAAAACTTAAAACATAACTTTGGCTCTCACAAGACCTTGCACCAAACACAGCACACTGCCTGTTTCTATAAATAAAATTGGATTGGCACATAGACACCCCCATTTGTGACACATTGTCTAGAACTACTTTTACCTTGCACTGGCAGAATCAAGAGCTCTCAATAGAGACCTAAAATATTTGTCCTCTGGCCCTTTAAAGTTTGCCAAGGCCCTCTCCTACAATCAGTTGGCTGTGTTTGCCTGGGTCTGGTGGAGAGCTTGAGATGCAAGACTTTATATTTTAAAACCAGTGAAGTCCTGGACAAACTGAGACATCTTTCCTGCCTCAGGGAGAGTGGGGCTCTCAGTGCAGTGCTAGGATATATGTAGGGTATCAAGAGCATTCCAAACAGGAAAGGCCAGTGGGAGTCTGGAAGAAGACAAGCACGAGACAGTTGTTGGGGGTAAGGTTAGGTGGTGGCCCAGAGCACAGTGCCTACTGGGAAGCATCTACCAAAACCTCCACCAAAGTGACATTCATGCAACATTGGTATCAAAAACTGGTCCCATCTGCTAGACAGTCTGTAAATGTATGCCCAGATGTTGAGTGTTGAGGTACATGTGCCTTTGGGGAGGTGATTACATGAATAAGCCTAAATCAATATTACTCCCCCTCTCCAACCTTTTTGTGAGCAGGGTCTCATGTAGCCCAAGATAACTTCAAACTCTTTTTGTAGCTAAGGATGACCTTCAACTTCTGGTCCTCCTGCCTTCACCTCCTGAGTGCTGGGATCACAAGTATGCACCACTACACCCAGCTGATGAAGTGCTAAGGATCAAATCCAAGGTTCCTCCAATTCTCGGCAAGCACCTGACAAATGAACCCCACCCCAGCCTTACCCTTGCCTCTTGAAAGTTGATTTTGAAGTTCTTCTCACTTTGATCCCTTGGTTTTGAGTTCAGACAAGCAATCTGACATGGTCAAAGTGATGTTGGCTGACCTGACTCCAACAGAGATTTAAAAAGCCCTTGTGTAATTTCTTCATCTCTCTCATTCTTTTAACTGGAGAATATGTCTGCACACTGTATAGCAAAACAAAGCCATCTTAGTTTCCCTGGTCAAGGATATCTGAGGTCACCCTACTGATAACTGACTCACAGACGAGAACAAGCCCAACCTAGCCTAGAAAAGCAGCCCAATTGGGTTCAGCCTAAGTTGCCAACTGTAAACTTGTGAGCTCAACAAATACCCAATTTTAAGCTACTAAATCTGGAGACTGTTTGTTACACAGCATTGCTATGCAAATAAGTAGCTGACAACTAGGTTAAATGATGGGATATCAGCCATTAAAATATACAATGCTTATCAGTATTTGCTGATGTGAGAAGATATCCACTTACATTAATTAAAAACACTGCAAAAACTGTGCCTAAAGGCTGGAGAGATTGCTCCGTCAGTCAAGTATTTGTTGCCCAAATGAGGACCTGAGTTTGACCCCTAGCACCATATAAGAAGCTGACACATGTAGCATGCACTTGTAATCCCAGTGTGGGGTAGACAGAGATAGAACAGCCTGACCTATTTAGTGATTCCCAGTCACAGTGAAAGACTATGTCTCAAAAACCAAGATGGACAGCTCCTGAGGAACAACACCTATGGCTGACCTCTGGCCTCTGCATACACACATGCACTTGCACACACACACACACACACACACACACACACACACACACACACACAGGTATTTAAGGTGTAAACTATTTTCCCCAAAATTTGAGAGAGAAAATATCAACACTGATTTTTTTAAGTCATGGATTCTTTATCCTATTCTGTGTTCCTTGAATTTTTTAAATGTTTACATGCTATCTTTACAGACAAAAAAACTGGAAATATCACCAAAGAAATGTTTATATCTACATTTTTCAAAATGTAACCTTCCAATCCTAGAAAAACTGCTCTCTCAGTGTCCCTGCTATCAACCCTAGAATAGAATGCAACCTTGAGTTCTTATTTGCACAGGCCCAGGAGATTTGATCCCATGTCAGTGGGTGGGAGGGTGGGCACAAAGTCCCAGGAAGACATTCCATGAAAACCCTAGGGAAGAAATCCTCCTTTCCAACTCTCTACAAGTAGAGCAAAGGAAATTAGCCATGGAACCAACCCCAACCATGTTTTTAGGAATCCTTCCATGTAAGTCATAATATTTTGGAAGTGAGATTTACTTTAGAATATTTTAATAACTCTAGCACTGTGACTAGAAGTCCTTTGTAGCTGGTCTCAGGGGCCTTCCTGGGATGCTGTACTTAATGAGGTTTATAATTCAATATAACTACATCTGCATCTTTAATTATGCCTAACATTTAATCTTCATTGCTCCACTTGAATTGGAAGAGCTAAAATTAGGCCTGCTGTAGTGTAATCTGATAATAAACATCCATGACATTTAGAGCAAAAATGTACTCATTTCATTAGAGTAGCCGACACATTTACCATTTGCCTGAATTGAACAAACACTCTCACAGCCCTCCTGACTGTAGCAGAGATCACTGTTTTAAAGGATATTCCTGTAGACATCTGGACTCTGATATGTACAAGGTCTTGGAGGTTAAGTATCCAACACTATATGATTTTACAATCAAGGACATTAACTGAACTTTAAAGATAAATTGGCCCAAGGACATACAGTAAGTTAACAGGTGGAGTGTGTTATAGGACATAAGACTCAGGATATTTTTTTTTGAGACAAGTAGCTCTGGCCTAGAAGTTGGTATGTAGATCATGCTGGTTTAGTTCTCACAGAGACCCACCTAGAATTCTTTAGTCCTTTTTTGGCCAATAGATAATAGATAGTTGATATTCCTCTACTGCCACCATGTCACAGATGGCCAAATAGAATATTTTGCTGGCCAAGCATCCGTCAGACATCACCATCTCCCAGGAAAATGGTATCCAAGTGCCTAAACCTGAGCTCCATTAACCATAGCAAAAAGGGGAGGGGAGAAGAAAGGTGTATCCTCACTAAAATTTAAACATCTCTTTAGGCCAATCTCCTTCCTCCCCCAATACCTCAAAAAAATCATTAAGATGAAGCTCTGGCCTGGTTGGCTGCAGGTCCAGGAACAATCAGAAGTGGTCTGTATGTGAGGGAGCACAGTAAAGAAATGATCAAAATGGCCACTCCACAGTTGGATGGGGTTTGTGGGTAAGAGAGAGAGAACACCCAGAGGCATCTGGAAGAGTCCAGAACATAAAGAAAAAGAAGCAGACTAGACATGGCCAGGGATATGTGTGAGAGAAGGGAGAAGAGTAGGGAATAGTAAGAGAGGATACCGAGAATAACAGGAATCGTGGAAGCAGGGTGAAAACCCTGTCATCATATAGAGAATGAAGGGGTATCTGGAGAGTACCAGAGGGAATCCTGTTAACTGAAACAGCCTGGGAGTTTAGGGTAAAAAGAAGGGTGAGAGGGGCCAGGATGCTAGTGTGGACTTTGATACGCATAACTTGTAGTTGTGAGTAGGAACTGAGGGAGCCTGGATGACAGCACGAGCCTTGATATGCAACCACAGGTGTATGTCAACAGAGAGCCATACATCCTTTCTGGCAGAGGCATGGAAAATGACTCCTTGAGCCATTTCACAAGGTCCTGAGGAATTCTGGCTTTTATCTAACCACCAGAAATCCTATAGTTCAGTCTTAGCTGGGCCAAGAGTGTTATTTCTGAGCATATGAACTTTCTGGGACCTAACAGATTCTGGGACACTAAATACTAGAAAGTCCCATTTAGGACAGAAAGTGGGAACCAGAATTACTGATTTAAAGCTGGGTCTGTGGCTGAAAAACATGTCACTGGACAGTACTAGGATTGTCATTTACATGAGGAGAGGGTACAGATAGCATTGTCCAGCAACATGGGGACCATATCACCTGCTGCCTTGGTGGCAGTGACTGTGACATGCTTCCTACCTGCCCACCATAGGACCTGATTCTTTATCATGAGTCTTCACTTTGAAATGGGCCTCCATGCTGGTGAATTAATGTAAAATCAGTTATGAGGGAAGAATAAGACAGCAGAGAGAAGGAGACAAAGAAAGACACTTGAGATGAGCCTGAAAACCAAAGCTCCCAAACGATGGGAAAGGTAAAGAGAGACAGCATGGCTGACTGGCAGTGCTCACCACAAAACAAAGTGTGGAGCAGTCTGGAGACAATTAGGAGGTAAGTACGCTGACAATCTTGAGATGACAGCATGACAGAATGAGCTCTAACAAAACAGAAACAACTAACCATGAAACAAAAATGGGCCATGTAATGGCAAAAGCAATTTCTTCACGGCACGGCATGGCCACTGGCCATTAAACATAGGTTGCTGTGGTGACCTTACATAATGCTTGGCCCTGTAGTCATAGCAACAAAATAAGTAGAACAATACAATGTTAACCAGGGCTATGGTAATGACAACTGGGCTGCTAACACCCTCTAGTAGAAGGAGAGTGTCAGAGACTCTCACCTGAGATTGCATTCATCACTTCCTTCTTCTGCTCTTCTCCTAGCTGCATGTGATCATGAGAGGTGAAAGGTTAACTGAAGATATACTCTATGATGCAGCTTTGGTGAGCTGGTGATGATGAGTGGGCCTTGTCAGTGATGCAGCTGTTTTTGGGTTATCAACACTCTTGTAAGCAACCCCTCACCCATGCTCCTGTAAGAAAGCCCAGTCAACTCATTGGTTCACCAAGTCAGACTTGGGTAGAACCATTACTTTGTCATCAGTGCCCTATCTGGGGTGAGCATATGAAAGTTTACATCTCCTGAGGAACAGCAACATTGCAGGTCAATTTAAAAAAAGTCAGAAATCTTGGAATGGAAAAAATGAAGTCACTGAGGCCATTTGAGCAGGTGTAAACTTCAAGGGAGGCTGGGAAAGGCATTTGGGAATATGTCCAGGTTGGACAAACTGAAGCTTATAGAAGTCTATGACAACAAGACACATTCTTGACTGGGTGAGATAATTCCTGTCACCACCCAACACTGAGCCTTGTCCCTCACAGGCCATGCTCAGTTTCAACTAAACTAAAAACTCATTAACTCTAGCAACTTCAGGCAACAAAAAGTTGAACAGAAGGCAATCTCCTACTCTCAGGGATCAAAGAGAACAGCCACTCTGCATCAAAGCAAAAGAAATGAGATAAGACTGAAGCAAGAGCCCATAGAGGGAGATATATTAAGGGGTGCAATAGGGAAACAGACTCACTAATACAAAGCAAGGTGGATGTGCTGCAGATCCGCCGCTGATCCGGCATCCATTCTCCTCAAGGCTGATGGGGACCAACTGCAAGCTGCTTCCTACCACCTGATCTGGTCTCCTCATCCCAAGAGAGAGTGTGACCCTCTCTCTCCTCTTAAGTGGTCACGTACGTAGACAAGAAGCTACTCCCCAAGGCTTGTACCCCAAAGCTGTCTAAATAGGAAGGTTCTAAACCTAACACAAAACTATATACAATAAGAACAATTATCAAGTATTGTCCAGGAGAAAGAAAAGGTAATAACATAAACAAAACTGGAACTACAACCAATAAGAACAACACCAAGCAAGAAACACATATTAAATGTCCAGTACAAAGGTAATTGGTAAATTACAGAGATTACTCCAATAGCTGTCCTGTCCTGAAGAATCTAAATCTTGTACCTGATATGCTCTTAGCTAAGAAAAGAGAGTATTATAACTATAACTATCTAGTCTTCAACCCCATCAAAGACCTGAGAAGGAAAATGATATTACCTAAGTAAGCAAGAAGTACAAGCAAGCGACTTCCAAAAAATGGAAGGTATGACAAACAGCTGGCTGCCTGAACAGTCACTCAATGTTTCTCTGTAACACTGGGGTGTACACTCTTGGCTACAGGCCTAGAATATCTGACAGACCATTTTCAGAAGCAGGAAATTTTGAAAGACTGTCCTATCCTGTCTTGGCGAGTTTCAGTAGTCACTTTTCCTTGTGTCCTGCTCGTCTGGATTGGATATCATGCTTACTGTCGGCAGTTGAAGCAAGGGCAGTTCTTTGCCCAACAGGCCATTTATGCCAAGAAGAAGACAAATTCCTTATGGAGTGTCTTCGATGCCCAACATCCTCTCAGGAGTAGTGTCTCACATTAACAGAATTCTAAGTTATTAAGACATCTAAATACCATATTCTCTAGGTCTATGAAGTGTTTGAAGATTACCTATCCATCTGGCATATATCTCTGTTTATCTAGAAAACCTAACTAACGTGACTATAAGTATGACAAGCATGGGTGACTATTAACCTGTAACTCTTGTCAACCTATATAGCTTAAAGACTAAGGCTTCACATAATAAAGTTAAACAATCTGTAAACAGATGACAATGACCTTGAATTAGTGACAATATACAAAAATATCTTAATCGGAGGTAGAAATATATAGTTCAATATGACAACAATATCCTTAATTTGTATCAATATACAAAATGTCCTAAGCAGAATAGAACATGCATACAGTATGACAAATATAATTTTACATTTGTATCAATTTACAAAAACATTTTAAACAGAGGTAGGAACATATGTACAATATGACAAATATAGTGTTGAATTTGTATCAATATACAAATTATCTTAAACAGGAATAGAAAAAATAATTTTACATTTGTATCAATATATAAGAATCCATACTAATATAAATTATCTAAAACTGGTAGTTGCTAATTTAGTTTATAAGAAGATACAATAATTTGCCTTATTATCCTATCCCATCTATCCCCTTTTTTTTCTGTTTCAAAAGAGATTCCTGAGTCTAACTTTATCATTCATCCCCCCAACCCTATAACAACTTATAACCAACCCTTAACAGATGACAATTATCCATAACCCTGAGAAAACAAAAACCTGTTGGGAGAAAGGGCATTATTTTCTTATGATAAAAAGTAAATTAGACATAAAACTTGAGACTCACAAAGATAGGACAGATGATAGAATATTGTCTTTAATTTTGCCAAATACAAATAGACTAGATATTATAACTTAAATTCTTACTTGATAACTGTTTTGTTTTGTTCTGAGGAAATGCAGTCAGCCCTAAAATGAAGCTGATGCTGTGATGGCCAGAAAAGAGAACCAGGAGCTTGAAACATGGCTCAGTCAGTAGAGTTTGTAATTTTACTTTGTTAAAATGAAAACCTTCCTTTTTGATCAGACAGAAAAGGGGAAGTGCAGTGGGATGTCTTTCTGTATGCTATGAATATGCATTGCTACCACTAGTTAATAAAGAAGCTGCTTTGGCCTATGGAAAGACAGGTTATAGCCAGGCAGGAAATCCAAGCAAAGATACAGGGAGAAGAAAGGAGGAATTGGGGGAGACACTGCAAACCAGCAGGGGAGCAAGATGCAATAGAACACAGGTAAAGCCATGAGACATGTGGTGATACATAGATTAATAAAAATGGGTAAAGTTAAGATATAATAGCTAGCTAGCAATAAGCCTGAGCCATAGACCAAACAGTTTTTAATTAATATTAAGCTTCTGAGTGATTATTTTATAAGCTGCTGCAGAGCCAGGTGGGACACTGAAAAGCTTCCAGTTACACAAGTCTAGTTCTTATTTTATTTTATTTTATTTTATTTTATTTTATTATTTATGCCTACGGGTGTTTTGCCTGCATGTTTGTCTGTGCACCACATACCTGGTACCCACAGAGGCCAGAAGAGGACATCAGATCCTCTTGAACTGGAGTTGCAGACAGTTGTGCGCCACCATGTGGATGCTGGGAATCAAACCTGGGTCCTCTAGTAGAGCATCCAGTGCTCTTAACCACTGAGCCATATCTCCAGGCCCAGGTTCACTCTTGCTAAACATTAGCAAGATAAAAAGGAAAAAAAAGTATTAAGAAAAAGCAAAGAAAGAAATAGAATGGAGGGAAGGAGAGAGAATAGAAAAGGAAGAACCCAGGGCTCAGGGTGCAGCTCTAAAGAAATCAACTGCTCAGCAGATACAAGACCCTAGGTTCTCCACAGCACTGTAAAAGGAATAAAAAATAAAAGGTGAGTGCAGTCAATAAGGAAATTCCACAAGCTCTTTCTACTGGAAAGAAACCTAATAAGAATATTCATTCAATAAGATGAGGTGTGGGAAGAAAAGAAGATTCCAGAAACACATGAGCTCCAAAACAATACCATTTCCAACCCTCCTCCCCAAAAAGATGAAAACAAGTAAGAAACAGAATAGACACAGATGGAACAAAATTGCTGGCACAGTAGAAAGCCTGGAGATTATCCTACTACTTCTGAGGAAATGCAGTCAGCCCTAAAATGAAGCTGATGCTGTGATGGCCAGAAAAGAGAACCAGGAGCTTGAAACATGGCTCAGTCAGTAGAGTCTTTGCTGTGCAAACACAGGGACCCGAGTTAGACTCTTAGCACCCATGTCAAAAGTGGCTCATGGTCCAGTCTGCCTGAAGCATCCACAGGTGCAGTGTGGGTATCATTATGATGAGCAAGTATATGGTGGAGAAATGGGAGACAAAGATTGAGGCAGATTTATTCGTGTGCTATGGTAAGAGGCAGTTCTGAAGAAGCAAGGATGGTGAGGAATGGGCTGGTGTTGGCAGTCTGCTTGCCACCTGGGACCAGGGTAGTGTCTGGGCCCGAGCTGCTGCCTAAGGCCACATCTGGGTCCATGGTCCTACCACAGCTGGGGTCTGTGTTGACACCCATGACCCAGGTTGCCATCAAAGCCACCAGGATGCCCCCAGTCTGGGGTGCCACCTGAGGCCATTTTGGTGTCCAAGGGCCATGCTGCCACTGGAGCCATGTTTATCAGAGTGGTCTGTGCTACCACCAGGGAACATGGTAACATCTGAGCCCAGGCTGCAGCATAGGGCCATATCTGGGTCCGTGGCCCAATCGCAGCCAAGGTCTAAGTTGATATCTGTGGCTCTCGATACCATCAAAGGCCATGCAAATACCCGGGGTCTGGACCATCACCTGAGGCCAGGTGGGGATCTGAGGGTCATGCTGCAGCCAGAGCCATGCCAATCTGAGTGGCCTGCACTTACACCTGGGGCCATAGTGACATCTAAGCCCAGGCTGCCACCAAGGAACATGTCTGGGTCTCTGGTCCTATCACAACCAGGTTCTATGTTGTATGAAATCTAAATTGGTCTTTTAATTAAAAGAAAAAAAACGGAGCCAGATATTGGGGTAAATGCTGAAAGATCAGAGAGACAAAAGAGCAAGCCACAGCTACTTCTCACCTCACCAACTCCACGAATCCTCTCACTGAATGTCTCTGAGTCCTCAGCTGAAAGGGTTCTAGCCAAAAAGCTTTGGCCGAAAAAGGCTTCAGCTGAAAAGGGCTTTTGCCGAAAAGGCTTCAGCCAAAAAGCTTCTAGTTCCAGTCTCTTCGTGCCTTTATATACCTTTCTCCGCCCAGCCATATTACTTCCTTCTTAGCGCTGGGATTAAAGGAGCAAAGACATGAAATCACAAGTGCTGGGATTAAAGGTGTGTGCCACCACTGCCTGACTCTGTTTCTCTCCTAGACTGAGTCAATCTCATGTAGTCCAGGGTGGCTTTGAATTCACAGAGATCCAGACCGACCTCTGCCTCTAGAGTGCTAGGATTAAAGGTGTGTGCCACCACCACCTGGCATTTATGTTTAATCTAGTGGCTTGTTCTGTTCTCTGCTCTTCAGGCAAATTTTACTAGGGTACACAATACATCACCACAGTTCTATGTTGATGTCCATGGCCTATGGTGCCACCAAAGGCCAAAGAGATGCCAGGAGTTGGGCCGCAACCTGTGGCCATGTTGGTGTCTGAGGGCTGTGCCCCCACTGGGGCCATGCCGATCTGGGTGGCCTGTGCTGCCCCATGTGGTATTGTCCAGGCAGGCCCAGGCTGCTACCATGGTCCATGTCTGGGTCTGTGTTCTTGCTGCAGCTGGGGTCTGTGAAGATGTCCACAGCCCATGTTACCACAGAGGGTAATAGGAACCATGCATGT
>CABHPR010085717.1:10797-29144 GCA_902168415.1 Peromyscus melanophrys | reverse complement strand
TTTTTTTTCAAAGAATTGACTTTTTACTTTCTTTTTTTAAGGTTCTATTTTATCTTTATATTTTGCTCTTCACTTCCATTCTGTCTCTTTACAAATTTGATTATTTTAGAGATTTATTTATGTCATAAAATAGAACCTTACACATTCTTCTTTTCCTGAGTGGCTTATTTCACTCACTAAAATATTTATGTGATCCATTCATGTTGTAGCTGGTGACAGAGTTCTCTCTGAAGACTGAATAATAATCACTTACATGTTACATTACATTTTGCAGAGCCTTTTATTTGTCAGTTGCTTGGAATATATGTTAAAGCTTCTCTGTGGCTAAATCAAATAGTTGAGTTGGAGAACTATATAAAGATGAGAAGCTTGATGTGGCATTGGTAGTATAGTGGTGAGCACAGCTGTCATCTAAGAAATGAGGCTTATTTAGCTGCAAGTTCAAAACTGTGTCCTCTTTTAATGGCCTCTTGGCTGTATCATTTGTGATATGGCTTCATGGTAGAACTGGCTTCACATGTGAGAGGGAACAATCATACTGTAAGACAGAAAGCCAGAGAGTGGGAGGGATCATCAGTCTTCTGTAACAATCACCTGTTAGGAACTAACCAGAGACTCATTACTAATGAAGACAGTATCCTCAGTGTCCTCCCACTAGACCTCTCTAAAAGACTTTACCACCTCTCCCATTGTACAATGAGGACAAAGCTTCCAATGCGTGAATGCTTGGAGGACTGACCATATCCAAATCATACCAGGTTGTTTCCACCTTTTGGCCATTGTGAATAATGATGCTGAGAATATGGATGAACACAGCTATTTGAGGCTCTGCTTTCAACTCTTTCTTCTGTTTGTCCAGAAGTAGAAACACTAGAGTCTATGGTGTCCTCTAATATTTTGAGGACTGGCCATATAGTTTTCTACAGCTTCTTCGGTTTAATATCTCAGTGACAATACACAGGAATTCACATTCCTTCACAATCTTCTCAAAGCTTGTCTTCAGTTCTAGTTCCTTTCCATTTGTGTTTACCTTGATTTTTGTTACTGGGCTTGAGTACCAGGGTCTTGAGCACCTGGCAAGCACTCTACCAACATAACCACATAAAGCTCTCCAGTTGTGTTTTTTCATGAAATTTAACCTCTACACTGATGTTTTCTTTCCCTTTATGCTGAAGATAGAACCCAGGGACTCATACATGCTAAGGAAGTGTTTTGCCACTGAACTATAATCTCAGCTCCTGAACTTATATTTTTATAAGTTCATTTGAAGACCTTTTGCTTATGTTTCACATCTCTGATTAGTTTAGAGTCTCAGGCTCACTCAAAAATTTAAAACCCTTGTTATCTGTGTTCCTATATTCAGCACTCTTTTCATGTCTGAAAACTCCAGTTTTTTATCTCATTCTGCAATTACTGTTTCTATACACTCTTCATTTATAATAGATTGCCTTTCCCTGTGTTTGGTATTTTGTTTTTACCATGAGATCCTTTATTTGTAACTATCTGTCTGCATGAATTCTGTGAGCCTGTTTCTTAAAATAATCATTTTATTGCAGAACAGGGCTAAGGACTGCTTTGAATGACATATTGGATTGGAGTTGTTGAAACCATGCAAGCAGTGTCTGGATTGTAGGTAGCTCTAAATTGAAATGAATGTGGACATCTGATTAGTACTTCCTAAGGTAGCCCAGCTTTAGCTGTCTTCTTCTTAAAATTGAAACTAAGGCAGGCACACACATGTCCACATCTCCTTTAAAGAATCTTTTGGCGTTTTACATGCTCTAGATGTCACCTTTTGGGAAACCTGGCTTCACACCATGGTTTCTGACTTCTTGTACTATCTGTTAACACACCTTTACTTTACTCCCATGCTCTAAATCATCTGTGATGGACAAGTTTCCCAAGTCTCTAACATTCCTTTATGTCCTAGTGCCTACATTCATAGTCGTTTGTGGTATGTTGTTGCCCTTACTTTACTATGAGCTTGGTCCTACTATTGAAAGCAAGTTCATTATTTTATTAGCATACACTAATTGCATGTAATAATTAGTTTCACTATGACATTTTCATACTTTTATATAATGTATTTTGGTCAAATTTGCACCCCATTACCCTCACTTGTCCCTTCCCTTTCTCACTGATCCCTTTCTTCCTCCCAGCTACTCTACCCTTCTACTATCATAGCTTGGAGGAAGAGGATTTCATAACACCACACCCTTCCCTGAGAATTAATAGTTAATAGTAGCTAAGAGAGAGCAGATCATGAGTCCTCAGCTCTTCCTAAGGGTCTCTAGGCAATTAATGGTTGCTTAGGGAACAAGAGACATTTTCTTCTAGTTGTAGCCACTGGAAATGTACTCAAACACCTATATGGAACCCCTCACCCATGCTCCTATAAGCAGCCCTAATGAAATTTACAGAATCAAACCTGAAAATTTTTTTTATAGATTTAAAAAAATCATTTTAAATGTTATTTACAAAGAAGTATTTGTCTGCATATTAAATCCATTATACAGAAGAAAAGTGATGGCAGTAACCATCTTTATAAGCCAATAGCCAGACTAAGCACAAATGAAAGTGCCCTTAAAAATTCTTAGCATTTAAAAATTAAATATGCTTAAAATGTGACAGTGTAGACAGAATTGAATCTTCCTAGCTTGTATTGGGGAGTTTAGTGTTAGCTGGGTGTACACTGAAATTTGTTTGTCCAAGTGACACATCATTTGATAAATGTCTCATGCTTAAGGTTAAGTAGATTCTGTGTAGGAGGCATAATAACAGATTTTTATAATTATGTGCCTACTTTATTGATATGCAAGAAATAGAATACATTTTCAGTGTTCTGTTATAATTATTTATGAACTTACAAATAAAGCTATCATTTTATTATTGTTGCACTGTTTGATTATGTTATTATTCTCTTTACTAGTCATTTGAAAACATTTCAATTATACTGAACATAGATGGAAAAATTGTTTTTATATCGCAGAATGTGTCACCTCTTCTTGGCCATCGTCCAGTAAGTTTTTCCAGCTTTTGGGGAAAAGGGTCATTCTGGTTTGTTGTTTATGAGTTATTTCTTTTTAGCTTCTTATAACTCATTGATGTCCAATTATGTCCATTTCATTATGGCATGTATTGTAGTTCTAATTTTTCTGTATCTCAATTTTTCATTTAATTTAATTAAAAAATCTTAGATATACTTTATTTTATGTGTATAAACATTTTGCCTGAAGGTATGTCTGTGCATCATATACAAGCCTGGCGACTGTGGAGGTCAGAAAAGGGCATTGTGTTCCTTAGAATTGGAATCACAGACAGTTATGAGCTGTTATGTGGGTGCCAGGAACTGAATCCAGGTCCTATACAAGAGTAACAAGTGCTTTTAATAGTCAATCTATCTCTCCTGCCTACCTCCCTTTTTGTTAAAACATATGGTAACTACTAAGTAGTTATACATACTTTTAATTTTTTACGATTTATTTTTATTTATTTTTTATTTTTTGTATGTGTAAGAGAGATTGAATGTATGCCACACATGTGAAACTGCCTTCAGAGTTCAGAAGAGGGTGTTGGGTACTGTGGAGCTGGAATTCCAAACAGTTGTGAGCTGTCTGATATGAGTGCTGTGAACTGAACTGGGGTCCTCTGGAAGAATGCCGAGTGCTCTTAACTTCTGAAGCATCTTACCAAGCCCCTTATCTGTATCTTTGTATTAGAGTAAATTATGATTAAATGATCCACTTTCCCCTTAGCTGCTTATAACTGTCTACTAATTCTCAGGGAGAGGGGTAGTAGGGTCTCATGAGTCTCTCCCCTTAGCTACTGTTAACTACCTGTAAACCATCAGGGAGGAGCAGGGTCTTTAATTACTATTAACTACCTATAGATTCCCAAGAAGAGGTAGGGCTTCATGAGATCCTCCCCTCCAAGATGTGAATCAGAAGGGGGTAGCTGGGAGAAGGAATAGGGTCAGTGAGAATGAGAAAGGATAAGAAAAGGTAATGGGACAATCCTCCTCAATAAAGTCTGTGTCATTTGGTGGGGTTGTTATTTATATCTGAGTGGTTTTCCCTGTATATTCCACATTACACAAAGTTGCCTTCTGAACCAGAGAGCTATAGCACTTGGACTTGAAGCATGGGAATTAATAAAGTTTAACAGGTATCCTAGAGTTATGTTAGAAGTAGATTAGAAATTATTCCACAGTAAACTCCAATATTGTTCACATTTTTATAGTTAATTAAATGAAATTCATTTTTAGCTGAGATTAGTTACTTCTTCCTACTATATGAGGATTTCTTATACTGAGAGTGCTAGTTATAATATTATTCTGATTATTTTACATAGCTTGTCCAGAAGTTTCTTTTGTTTTGTTTTTGGGTTTTTGGGTTTTTTTGTTTTTTTGAGACAGGGTTTCTCTGTGTAGCTTTGCACCTTTCCTGGAACTCACAGAGATCCGCCTGCCTCTGCCTCCCAAGTCCTGGGATTAAAGGCATGTGCATGCACACAAATATATACATACACACACATACACACATATACACACATGCACACACACATATACTCACATACATACATACACACACACATGCAACATAAGGTAACATATCTGGGCATGCATTTTGAAGAGGAGGCCTTAAAGAATATGTACTTGATTACTTGAGGCTGACATGTATAAAAATAATAGTATAAAACTGAGGATTCAGCTTGGTACAGTGCTTGCCCACCATACACAAGGCTCTGGTTTTGATCCCAGCACCACATAAACTGGGAGATGAAGGCTGGAAAGTGAGAATTTCAGTAATTTTTGTCTATGCTATGAATTTGAGACCAGTTTAGAATTCATGAGACAATGTATAAAATGTATAAATAAAAATATTTTTTACATAAACAGTAAAAGGGAATGAAATTGTGGCATGTTTATCAGACAGGGTCAAGAAAGTGTACCTGAGGCACTATTTTATTATTTTATGTGCCTTTTCACTAAATCTAATTGTTATTCATTTTCACAATCAATTAAAAGCTGAGAAGTTACACAGAGTCGTTCTCCTGGGTCGTCCTTAAGCAAACAGATCTTTTCATACATAAAGTTCGTCCCGGGAAGAGTTTCTCAGGCTTGAGAAGTTTAGAGACAGGAGCTCATGGCACTGCAGAAGATTGGCCTCTGTTTCCAACCTGGGGCTCCTGCAGAGGCTCTTACCCATCCCTGGGCCTTATCTGCTTTTCTGATGTGTATTTAGTATGAAAACAAAACGTGCCAAGATTCTCAGCAAATAATGCTGAGCAGTATAAATTCCTTTATTCTTGTGTGATGACTGAGACCAAACTGTGAAACAGAATGTGTTTTGAAATAGATATTCTAATTTCGCTTTTGAAAACCTTCTCATTTACTTTACTGTTATTTCTTGCTTCATCAACTTTAAGTACCTTGAACTTTCTGCCTTGTGTAATAAGAAGACTGAATGCCAGAGATAGAAAAAATAAGATGAGACTAATCTTTGCGTCTCTCATCTCTCTCCCCTCCCTCCCTCCCTCCCTCCCTCCCTCCCTCCCTCCCTCACTGTCCTCCCTATTTCTATGTATGTATATGCACATGCACATGGGTCAATTGCTAATGTCTACTGTTTCAGTTGGTGATTGATTGTAACTCTTATTGCAGCCCAAGATGGCCTTGAACTCATGATGATCCTCCTACCTTGCCTCTAAAATGCTGGGGTTACAGATATTAACCAGCACATATCTAACAGAGATTTGTGTGTGTGTGTGTGTGTGTGTGTGTGTGTGTGTGTGTGTGTGTGTCTGTCTGTCTGTCTGTCTGTCTGTCTGTGTGTTTTACTGGCAATTGAAAGCAGGGCCTTGTCCATGCTAGGTGAGCATAACTCCTACTGAACTTATCTCCAGCTCTCTGAATTCTATTTATGATGATATGCCCTTTCTTCTACTAAAGAAAGAGTAAGTGACACCTCTTTTTGTTTTATATTTCACATCATATTTGTTGTGCATATCATTTTGAATTTTTTGATTTTTTTTGTAAATTTAAAAAGTTAAAATACAGTCTGGTTATCCTTTGCTTTACATCTAATATCGACTTGTGAGTGAGTACATACCATGTTTGTCCTTCTGAGTATGGGTATATGCCCAAGAGTGGTATAGCTGGGTCTTGAGGTAGATTGATTCCCAATTTTCTGAGAAACTGCCATACTGATTTCCAAAGTGGCTGTACAAGTTTGCACTCCCACCAACAGTGAAGGAGTGTTCTCCTTACTCCACATCCTCTCCAACATAAGCTGTCATCAGTGCTTTTGATCTTAGCCATTCTGACAGGTATAAGATGGTATCTCAGTGTCATTTTGATTGGCATTTCCCTGATGACTAAGGATGTTGAGCAATTCCTTAAATGTTTTTCGTCCATCTGAGATTCTTCCATTGAGAATTCTCTGTTTAGCTCTGTAGCCCATTTTTTAATTGGATTGTTGGGTATTTTGATGTCTAGTTTCTTGAGTTCTTTCTGTATTTTGGAGATCATCCCTCTGTCAGATATGGGTTGATGAAGATATTTTCCCATTCTGTAGGCTGTCATTTTGTCTTATTTACCATGTCCTTTGCTTTACAGAAGCATCTCAGTTTCAGGAGGTCCCATTTATTAATTGTTGCTCTCAATCTCTGTGCTACTGGTGTTATATTTATTAATTGTTGCTCTCAATCTCTGTGCTACTGGTGTTATATTTAGGAAGTGGTCTCCTGTGCCAATGCATTCAAGGCTACTTCCTACTTTCTCTTCTATCAAGTTCAGTGTAACTGGATTTATGTTGAGGTTTTTGATCCACTTGGACTTGAGTTTTGTGCATGGCAATAGATATGGATCTATTTGTGATCTTCTACATGTTGACATCCAGTTATGCTAGCACCTTTTATTGAAGATGCTTTCTTTTTTCCATTGTACAATTTCTGCTTCTTTGTCAAAAATCAGGTGTTCATAGGTATGCGGATTAATGTCAGGGTCTTCAATTCGATTCCATTGGTCCACATGTCAGTTTTTACGTCAAATACCAAGCTGTTTTTATTACTATGGCTTTATAGTAGAGCTTAAGGTCAGGGATGGTGATGCCTCCAGAAGTTGCTTTATTGTACATGATTGTTTTAGTTATCCTGCTTTTTTTCCATATGAAGTTGAGCATTGTTTCTTCCAGGTCTGTGAAGAATTGTGTTGAAATTTTGATGGGGATTACATTGAATCTGTAGATTGCTTTGGGTAAGATTGTCATTTTTATTATGTTGGTTCTACATATCTATGAGCATGGGAGATCTTTTCATTTTCTGATATCTTCAATTTCTTTCTTCAGAAACTTAATGTTCTTGTCATATAGGTCTTTCACTTGCTTAGTTAGAGTTAACCCAAGGTATTTTATATTATTTGTGGCTATTGTAAAGGGTGATGTTTCTCTGATTTCTTTCTTGTCCCATTTATCATTTGTATGTAGGAGAAATACTGATTTTTTTTTTTAGCTAATCTTCTATCCTGCCACGTTACTGAAGGTAATTCTTCCCTGGTAGAGTTTCTGTGTTCACTTATGCATACTATCATATCATCTGCAAATAGCAAAAGTTTGACTTCTTCCTTTCCAATTTACATCCCCTTGATCTCCTTTTTTGTCTTATTGCTCTAGCTAGAACATTGAGTACTATATTGAATAGATACGGGGAGAGTGGATAGCCTTGTCTTGTTTCTGATTTTAGTGGAATCGCTTTGAGTTTCTCTCCATTTAATTTGATATTGGCTGTGGGCTTTCTGTAAGTTGCCTTTATTATGTTTAGGTATGTTCCTTGTATTCCTAATCTCTCCAAAACTGTAGCCACAAGGTTTCTCAGGTCCTGCTCAGCCCCACGGTCCCTCAGCCGCTTATACAGTAATTATTCAGAGGTATAATATTAATTACCAATTGCACGGCCTATGGAAGGCTTCTTGATAGCTAGCTGTTATAACTTAACCCATTTCTATTAATCTGTAAGTTGCCTCATGGCCTTGGCATTACCAGTCTGCTGGCATCTTGCTTCTCCTTGGGTGACAGCTGGCATCTCGCTCTCCTCTCCTTTCTTTTCTGTGTGTATCTGCTTGGATTTCCTGCCTGCCTCTAAACTGCCTTGCCATAGACCAATGTAGCTTTATTTAACAATGAATCAGAGCAACACATATTCACAGCATACAGAAAGACATCCCAAAGCACAAGACTTTTATCATGAAGGGGTGTTGGATTTTGTTGAAGGCTTTTTCAGTATCTAATGAGATGACCATGTGTTTTTTCTTTCAATTTGTTTATATGATAGATTACATTGACAGAACTTTAGACCAACAGCTGTAGTACCTACATGGGACTGGACTAGGCTCTATGCATAAATGAGACAGTTGTGTAGCTTGGTCTGTTTAAGGGGGCCCTGGCAGTGGAATCTGGATCCATCCCCAGTGCATAAGCTGGCTTTTTGGAGCCCATTACCTATGGCAGGACACACCGTGCACAGCCTTGATGCAGGGGGAGGGGCTTGGTCCTACCTCAGCTGAATGTACCATGCTATGCTGACTTTCCATGGGAGCCCTTACCTTTTCTGAGGAGGGAATGGGGGGGGTTTAGGGGGGAAGGCTGAGGGGGAGCTGGAGGATGAGATGGGGATCTGTGGTTGGTATGTAAAATCAATAAAAAATATCTTAAAGAAAATACATTTAACGTTCAAAATAAATTGATTTCATTCTCTCTCTCTCTCTCTCTCTCTCTCTCTCTCTCTCTCTCTCTCTCTCTCTCTTCTTTTTTACCAAGATAAGGTAGTATTCTACAGTTCAGGCTGCCCTGAAACTCCCTATGTAGACCAGGTTGTTTTTTTTTTTTTTATTTTACAATACCATTCAGTTCTACATATCAGCCACGGATTCCCTTGTTCTTCCCCCTCCCGCCTACTTCCCCTTTCCCCCAGCCCACCCCCCATTCCCACCTCCTCCAGGGCAAAGCCTCCCCCGAGGACTGAGATCAACCTGGTAGACTCAGTCCAGGCAGGGCCAGTCCCCTCCTCTCAGGCCAAGCCAAGTGACCCTGCATAAGCCCCAGGTTTCAAACAGCCAACTCATGCACTGAGTACAGGACCCAGTCCCACTGCCTGGATGCCTCCCAAACAGTTCAAGCCAATCAACTGTCTCACCCATTCAGAGGGCCTGATCCAGTTGGGGGCCCCTTAGCCATTGGTTCATAGTTCATGTGTTTCCATTCATTTGGCTATTTGTCCCTGTGCTTTATCCAACCTTGGTCTCAACAATTCTCGCTCATACAAACCCTCCTCTTTCTCGCTAATTGGACTCCTGGAGCTGCGCCCAGGGCCTAGCTGTGGATCTCTGCTTCCAGATCCCTCAGTCATTGGATGGGGTTTCTAGCATGACAATTAGGGTGTTTGGCCATCCCATCACCAGAGTGGGTCAGTTCGGGCTGTCTCTCGACCATTGCCAGCAGTCTATTGTGGAGGTATCTTTGTGGATTTCTATGGGCCTCTCTAGTACATTGCTTCTTCCTATTCTCATGTGGTCTTCATTTATCATGGTCTCCTATTCCTTGTTCTCCCTCTCTGTTCCTGATCCAGCTGGGGTCTCCCACTCCCCCAAGCTCTCTTTCCCTTGACCCTCGCCCTTCATTTCCCCCACTTATGACCAGGCTGTTCATGAGGATCTCATCTATTTCTCCGTCATTGGGAGATCCCCGTGTCTTTCTTGGGGTCCTGTTTTCCAGGTAGCCTCCCTGGTGTTGTGAGTAGCAGTCCAGTCATCCTTGCTCCACATCTAGTATCCTCCTATGAGTGAGTACATACCATGCTTGTCTTTCTGAGTCTGGGTTACCTCACTCAGGATGATTTTTTCTAGATCCCTCCATTTGCCTGCAAACCTCATGATGTCATTATTTTCTCTGCTGAGTAGTATTCCATTGTGTATATGTACCACATTTTATTTATCCATTCTTCAGTTGAAGGGCATCTAGGTTGTTTCCAGGTTCTGGCTATTACAAACAATGCTGATATGAACATAGCTGAGCAAGTACCCTAGTGGTATGATTGAGCATTCCTTGGGTATATGCCCAAGAGTGGTATAGCTGGATCTTGGGGGAGATTGATTCCCAATTTTCTAAGAAAGTGCCATATTTATTTCCAAAATGGTTGTACAAGCTTGCATTCCCACCAGCAGTGGAGGAGAGTTCCCCTAGCTCCACATCCTCTCTAGCATAAGGCGTCTTCAGTGTTTTTGATCTTAGCCATTCTGACAGGCGTAAGGTGGTATCTCAGAGTTGTTTTGATTTGCATTTCCCTGATAATTAGGGATGTTGAGCAATTCCTTAAATGTCTTTCAGCCATTTGAGTTTCCTCTGTTGAGAATTCTCTGTTTATTTCAATCGCCCATTTCTTAATTGGACTGTTGGGCATTTTGATGTCTAAATTCTTGAGTTCCTTATATATTCTGGATATCAGTCCTCTGTCAGATGTAGGGTTGGTGAAGACCTTTTCCCATTCTGTAGGTTGTCGCTTTGCCTTGTTGACCATATCCTTTGCTCTACAAAAGCTTCTCAGTTCCAAGAGGTCCCATTGATTGATTGTTTCTCTCAGTGTCTATGCTACTGGTGTTATATTTAGGAAGTGATCTCCTATGCCAATGCGTTCAAGACTACTTCCTACTTTCTCTTCTATCAGGTTCAGAGTAACTGGATTTATGTTGAGGTCTTTGATCCACTTGGACTTAAGTTTTGTGCACGGTGATAGATATGGGTCTATTTGCAACCTTCTACACGTTGATATCCAGTTATGCCAGCACCATTTGTTGAAGATGCTTTCTTTTTTCCATTGTACGCTTTTGGCTTCTTTGTCAAAAATTATATGTTCATAGGTGTGCAGATTAATGTCAGGGTGTTCAATTCAATTCCATTGGTTCACAAGTCGGTTTTTATGCCAGTACCAAGCTGTTTTTATTACTCTAGCTCTATAGTAGAGCTTGAAGTCATGGATCGTGATGCCTCCAGAGGATGTTTTATTGTACAGGATTCTTTTGGCTATCCTGGGTTTTTTTTTCCATTTGAAGTTGAGTATTATTCTTTCCAGGTCTGTAAAGAATTGTGTTGGTATTTTGATGGGGATTGCATTGAATCTGTAGATTGATTTTGGTAAAATTGTCATTTTTACTATGTTAGTCCTGCCTATCCATGAACATGGGAGATCTTTCCATTTTCTGACCTCTTCTTCAATTTCTTTTTTCAGGGCCTTGAAGTTCTTGTCATATAGGTCCTTCACTTGCTTGGTTAGTGTTACCCCAAGGTATTTTATGTCATTTGTGGGTATTGTAAAGGGTGATGTATCTCTGATTTCCTTCTCAGCCTGTTTGTCAGTTGTATATAGGAGGGCTACTGATTTTTTTGAGTTGATCTTGTATCCTGCTATGTTGCTGAAGGTGTTTATAAGCTGTATCAGTTCCTTGGTTGAATCTTTGGGGTCACTTATGTATACTATCATGTCATCTGCAAATAGGGAAAGCTTGACTTCTTCCTTTCCAATTTGTATCCCCTTAATCTCCTTATGTTGTCTTATTGCTCTGGCTAGAACTTCAAGTACTATATTGAATAAGTATGGGGAGAGTGCACAGCCTTGCCTCATTCCTGATTTTAGTGGAATTGCTTTGAGTTTCTCTCCATTTAATTTGATGTTGGCTGTTGGCTTGCTGTAAATTGCCTTTATTATGTTGAGGTATGTTCCCTGTATTCCTGATCGCTCCAAGACCTTTATCATGAAGGGGTGTTGGATTTTGTCAAGTGCCTTTTCTGCATCTAGTGAGATGATCATGTGGTTTTTTTCTTTGAGTTTGTTTATATGGTGTATTACATTGACGGACTTTCGTATGTTGAACCACCCTTGCATCCCTGGGATGAAGCCTACTTGATCATGGTGGATAATTGTTTTGATGTGTTCTTGGAGTCTGTTTGCCAGTATTTTATTGAGTATTTTTGCATCAATGTTCATGAGAGAGATTGGTCTGTAGTTCTCTTTCTTTGTTGTATCCTTGTTTGGTTTAGGAATCAAGGTAATTGTAGCCTCATAGAAGGAGTTTAGTAATGTTCCTTCTGTTTCTATTCTGTGGAACAATTTAGAGAGTATTGGTATTAATTCTTCTTTGAAGATCTGGTAGAATTCTGCACTGAAACCATCTGGTCCTGGCCTTTTTTTGTTTGGGAGACTTTTAATGACTGTTTCTATTTCCTTAGGGGTTATTGGACTATTTAAATAGTTTATCTGGTCTTGATTTAACTTAGGTATGTGGTACCTGTCCAGAAAATTATCCATTTCTTTTAGATTTTCCAGTTTTGTGGAGTAGAGGTTTTTGAAGTATGAGCTGATGATTCTCTGGATTTCCTCAATGTCTGTTGTTATGTCCCCCTTTTCATTTCTGATTTTGTTAATCTGGATGCTCTCTCTCTGTGTTTTGGTTAGTTTGGATAAGGGCTTGTCTATCTTGTTGATTTTCTCAAAGAACCAACTCTTTGTTTGATTGATTTTTTTGTATTGTTCTCTTTGTTTTTACTTTATTGATTTCAGCTCTCACTTTGATAATTTCCTGGCATGTATTCTTCCTGGGAGACTTTGCTTCTTCTTGTTCTAGAGCTTTCAGGTGTTCTGTTAAGTCACTAGTGTGAGATTTCTCCAACTTCTTTATGTGGGTATTTAGTGCTATGAATTTCCCTCTTAGCACTGCATTCATAGTGTCTCATAAGTTTGCATATGTGGTGTCTTCATTTCAGTTTGGTTTTAAGACTCAGGGCAATTCCAATTGCCTTAGTGTCCTTAGTCCTGAGATTACAAAAATGAATCTACTTCTAGCTCATTAGCATATTTTGCATGTATATGACATACTTTATTCTTACTGCGCTCATGGAAACTATAATTCATGTAATTTTCATCTTTGGTAATGTTTATTCCCTGCAAAAACATTAATTACTTAATATGTAATGTCTATAAGTAAAAATGTTTCGGTAGCACATTTTGTAGGATGGGTAAAAGTTGGATTTGAGGCAGTTGTGGTGCAATAAAAAGAACAACAATCACAAATAAAGTGGAGAATAATTCTTCAACTTGTAGGGAATAATGAAGGTGCACTGTGTGTAAATATTTAGACAATGTCTGTGAGGTGATTGTTTAATCATTTGTTGGATGGGAAAATCAATGAAAGTCCAGATTAATCAGAGATAAATTAGTTTGGGTATTTGAATTGTATTTTTATAAATGAACCAATGAAAACATTTTTATTGAAAAAGTAAGTACTTTTTTATGGTACTGGGAATTGAGCTTTTTCCACCAAAATGAACAAGGCCAGATTCAAATGTAGAGAGGGCTTGAGATCTGAGAGTGTAAGGAAGGTACAAAAGATAAAGGATTCACATTGAAGAGTGAGAAAGTGCACAGTAAAAGAAAGTCACGGCTGTGTGTGGGTTTCCCATCCACATTCAGTTTCTGAGACAACAACCAAGATCTGAGACAACACTATGGAAGAAGAGCTGAGATTTTTCAAGGCACATAGCACAGAGGGAAAGAACACATGGTGATGATTACAGTGTCAGTGGTCTCTGAGATGGCTAGGGAAGATTTGAACTGTTTGAGGGAAATAATGTACAGGAAAACTGTATCCAGAATGGATTGTAGCATGGAGTAACTGCTGGAAGGTAATGAAAACTGACTGAAGCATAGTACCTATAGCCATAAATGGTCAAGGGCAGAGCTAAATCCACTGGTGGTAAGGAGACAAGACATACTAATAGTATTAGTATAGAAAGCAAAATCTATTCTCTCTCCTTCTCTCCAGGAAGATATTGTGGGGAAGACTTTATTAAATATTCTTCTTGATGAAGAAAAAGAAGAAATATCTCAGAAGGTCGTTCTTAATCTTCCTTTGGCAAAGTCAGGTATCTTTACATGGTTCTATTTTGTTTTAATTTAATTTTGAGGTTTTGAGTGACAAGTAACATTCAGTTGAATAATTTCTTGCTCTCTTACCCCTTAGTAAATTTTTGAAAAAAATATTAGTCACTGTAGCTACTGATCATATATTCATTTAAGGTTATAGCTTATAGTATCAAACACTTTGTTTCTAACATTTGAAAAATTCTCTCCTGTGGGGGAGTGGGAAGGAGCTCATGGACCCTCACCCTCAGCTGAGGAAGTAGTGACAGTTGATGGATACTGGGAGAGGTAAGTGGGTTTTCTTCAAGGATGTGGCTCCTGGCAGGCTGACCATGATCTAGTACAGTGGTTCTCAACCTTCCCAATCCTGTGACACTTTAATACAGTTGCTCATGTCATGGTGACACCAACTATAAAATTATTTTCATTACTATTTCATAACTCTAATTTTGCTACTGTTATGAATTGTATTATAAATGTTTCCGCGTTTTCCGATGGTCTTAGGTGACCCCTGTGAAAGGGTATTTTGTCCCCCAAAGGGGTTGCAGCCCACAGGTTAAGAACCACTTCTCTAGTTGATGATTTGCATTCAGAATTACATGGGCAGCACAAATTGGAATTGTGTGGTTTTTTGGGTACAAAGTTGGGAAGGAATTAGTAGGGATGTGGAACTGGATCTAGGAAGAGCTAGGAGGAGTGGGATAGGAACATGATCAAAATATACACACATGCATATATGAAATTCTCAAAGAACTAATAAAAATACTTTATTGAAAAGTCATCCCCAGCCCTGTCTTGTTCTTTACCTAAACCCTAATTACAGCAGCATTTCTCTAATTGGAGTAGTGTTATATAAATATCAGTGTATTATATTGTCTTGAGCCAGGTGTGGTGGTGCACGCCTTTAATCCCAGCACTCGGGAGGTAGAGGCAGCTGGATCTCTGTGAGTTTGAGGCCAGCCTGGGCTACAGAGAGAGTTTCAGGACAGCCAGGGCTAGATGGAGAAGCTCTTCCCCGACAAAATTGTTGTTTTGACTAAGGAAGACTTTCATTGTCTGAAATAATCCCTCTGACTATACAACTTCATTTGTTTCTTGCTCTCTTTAGTTGGCAACATTATTGAATTTTGCTGCTATGTAAGAAAAGGAAATGCCGGCCAGGATACTCAGTATACATGTGATTACAGGGACATGTACGAAGGGAGGGACACATATGATTATGTAAAATTCATCTTGTACCTGCAGGATGCTTATGATGGTAAGCAACCCAGCCAACGATTCTTAAATGATGTTCAGGAGTGGCGTATTCCTTCTTGTTACCATACATGTTCTTGTATTATTGGTATTTACAAATTCTTTGATACCCCTACACTGACAATTTCTGGCTACATCTATTAGACATTAAAAAATAATAGTGAAATTTATAAATTGGAGTCATAGAGAAACATGGTGGATTACATTGGTAAAGGATAGCTTTCTTCTCTTACAAAACAAAATAAAATTTAAAACCTATTCAAAAAAGTTTAATGCACTGCCAAGCTTAAAGGGAACTCCATGGATACCTAAACTTACAAATGAATTTTGTAGTTTGTAAATCATACCACGGATTGGATTAACTGGAGTATAGAATTCTAACATCCTATCAAAGACAAATATATACACTAAAGTTCTGTATACTAATATGGGGAAAGAAATTTGTCATCTCTCTAAAATTTTCAATAGATAAACATTATACTATTTCCACATTTATGTCATGTGTATTATGGGGCCTGGTGTACAATTTTTGAGGAAGAGCAAGCTGATATATCAACATACATAATTAAAATTAACTGCCTTGGAGACATAAAACATCTGACATAACCAGAGGTAAGCCTTAGGTACCCAAATGCTTGTTAAAACACTTCTCATGTTTCTTGGAAGTTAAAGGTGAAATATCTTTAAAACACACTTGGGTAGATGCATATACATTTACACACACACACACACACACACACACACACACACACACACACACACACCATATTTCTTTTAGAGACTACCACAACAATACATAGGACAATGGCAAAAGATTGACATAAGTACAAATTCACATTTGATTTTCACTATGAGTGTCTCATATTTTGGTGGTGACAATCTGGGTAACTGGGCTGGAAGGGAAGGAAGACAGGGAAAATCCCATGGCTCCCAATCTTGAAAAATGCCAGTGGGATGGTAAATAGCACTGTGATGTGGCAATTGTCTGTATCCTTGCTTATCTAGTATAACTTTTAATTTAATTGCCATTGTGTCTATCACCCTTAGAGTCATTTGTATTTTTTGGAAACTATGGTCCAAATAGCAGAAACATTTGGTCATCAACTCCAAGGCTGCTTTGGGAGCAACAGTACTATCTTGTGGGAACCATTTCTGTTCTTTGTAAAAAGGCTGAATCAGTGAGTATGCTGTCTGTTTCTCCCACTTTGAAGGGCACATCATTTTTCACTTTCAGCCTCTGGAATCAGTGTACAAACATTCGATACTCAGTAAAGAAAGAACAACTTGTTCTGTTAGAAAGTGACTTTCCATGTAACAGCAGCTCTGTTTTTCCCTCTTAGTTGATTGTAAAGGATTTTTACCTCTCAAAGGAAAAGTTTTTAGAATCCAAATGGTAGATTGAAATTCCTTTAGTTTATTCTTTCAATAACATGGGATACTTCTCATGTCCCAGATAATGTGGTAAGTTCCAGGGGGAATACATAGAGGCAGACAATAAACAAAGCATTGATGAAAATGTCATAGGGGTGAGAGTTGGTAGGATATCTGGTGATTTGTGTTTGGAATACAGGACCCCAAGGATGCTAACAAAGGCAATCTGTGCAGAGAGTGCCTTGACCCCAATTTGGAGAGTTTGAAGGAAAAAAATTGGTTATGTGACTCAAATAGGGGAAAAATGGTAAGGGGATAGTGGAGGCAGGCAGGGGACAGATTGTACAGAACTTCGCTATCTGTACTAATGCATATTGGATTTATGGCTAAATACACTAGAATGCAGAGGGGTAGTATGATATGGACTGAAATCACCAGGCTGATTTATAGGTGGATCTTGAAGCAAAAAGAAACAAGAATGGAGCTAACCAGATGTGGATGGCAGGTCTGGATTGATTGTAGTCATGGGGATGTATACTCCAGGATTTGAGATGAATGGAGACACTATCAGCAGATACAGGCAGGACTAGAACATTGTAGATTGGGCAGTGTTGGTAGCCCAGATGAGGAGCTCTAGTTCGCCTGTGGACCATGTTCATATTGTGATGGCATAGTAGATTATTCCTACATTCAATTTTAGAATAAATCACTTCTCTATATTGAAGACAGTAAGGAAAGATGTAGAGAGGGAAAAAACTGAAGGAAGTTGATCTGATTTGATTGCCTCATTCATTCTTCCTTTGTACTAACCCTCTAGGACCTGAATTCCATCATCTGCCATGAGAATACTGTCTTCTAAAGTGTAGGACTCAGTCCCAAGATCTGCTTGCTCTTCTGAGAAAAAGAAAACAAATCTTACTTGGTTCACCCATATCCCACTAGTCTCCATCATGACACCAGGAAGTTTTTTTTGTGATTTCCTCCAGTTTTTCTCTCTGGGCCTCTAGGATATTGTTTCTATATCAGTGGACATTTTGGAAAACATATCTTGAGAGAACGGAGGGATAGTGGTCGGAAGAGTCTTTACAGTATGATGGTATAAAATAGTGAGAACTTGAGTCAAAGTGAAATTCTTCTTCTGGATCTACTAGTGTTGGGCTAAAAACCATTTTATGTGTATACCTTGTTTTCATACCTGTAAACCCAGTGTCTTCCTCACACTAACATGTGGATCAGTTGTAACTTGAATATGTAATGTATGCGATAAATGTCAGGTAATTTTTAGTATACAGATACATTTAAGTGCCAATTAGGGTGCTGGGAGAGGGTGTAGCTCTGCTCTGTACAAGGCTATAGGTTTGACTCTCAAAAATGCCAAAATGATGATAACAATGGAAACCAATATGCTCATTTTTCTTCAGGAACATCCTGTTGAAATTCAACCCACTGCTATAGTTGTTGAATCAGATGATGACAGTAATATACAGCATCACAGGTAAGAGGTATCATGGCTATAAGTAATTAAAACAAAAGCAATAGAAAGATCATCTAAAGATTTTAATGAATCTAAAATGACCAATTTGTTGGTCTGAACCTACCTCATCATTTACTATAATTCATAGTTTTCCCACAGAATACAGATGATTGCCTTTTTATTTATAATTTTTATAAAATTTAATTATCTTGAAAATTGTAGATTTTTCTTGCCTGTCTATCTATCTATCTATCTATCTATCTATCTATCTATCTATCTATCT
>CABHPR010085717.1:0-10787 GCA_902168415.1 Peromyscus melanophrys | reverse complement strand
TCTATCTATCTATCTATCTATCTATCTATCTATCTATCTATCTATCTATCATCTATCTATCTATTTGTGTGTGCATTTGTGTACACCACCACTTCCAGCTTCCAGATCTGTATATTTTAATGTATGTAAGTGCTCATGTAACCAGTGTCTGTTGCATTAATTTCTAGATTGGTCCAATAATTATCCTAGAAAAAAATGACAGAAAAAAAAACATACAACATACATCTGAGGATGTGAGCCCAATTCTTGGGACCCACATGGTGGAAATAGAGGCCTGATATCTGAAACTTTTCTTCAGTCCTTCACACAAGTGACATACATGAATGAACACATGCACACACACAAAATGAATAAATATTTTTTTAAACAATAGGAATATTGAAAGCAGACACGGTAGCATTTGAGATATGGAGGAAGAGAATCAGTAGCTCAGAGTTATCCTGGCTATCCTGGAACTCACTATGTAGACCAGGCTGGCCTCAGACTCACAGAGATCCACCTGCCTCTGCCTCCACACTACTATGATTAAAGGTCTGCGCCACTGTGTACAGCCTGCGAGACAATTTGAAGGCAAAAAGTTGCTTTAAGGTTTCAAGAAAACCCTAAGCTTACCCTTTAAGACAATTTTGCCAAGCCAAGTAAATTTAAGGTGAAAGATAGATTAACATCTGAAGTACTTGGGAGACCAAGAAGTACCAGGCAGCTTACTACCTTAAAAAAATTCACAGTTGGGAACAGATGGATAAAAAGTAGCAATATTCTGCAGCTAAGGCACGGAGTTGAGAAAAAGTCGGAGAAGACTTGACGTTTTCAGTCTTCAATGATTGGTTTAAAATGAGGAAGAGGAGGAGTCTGGGTCTAGTGCAGTTCTCTGTTGGGCTTGCAACCAGAAGCCTCCGAAGCCCCCGTAGCTGGCCAAGAAGGCAGCCAAGACAGACTTTTGAATTCTGTTCATCCGTAAATTCACAACGGAGAACTGTACAGAGACTGAAAGTGGATTAGTGGTTGCCTCTGGCCAGGTATTGTGTGTGGATGGGGACAGAGGGGAATGATTGCTAGAACAGTATAGCTTTTTATTCCCTGAGATATGAAGATGTTCTTAAATTCTCTTGGGGTTGGGAATTTATCTTAGTGCTTTGCCTGGCAACTGCAAAGTCCTGAGTTCAGTCACCAGCATATAAATAAATACGTAGATACAAAAGGACTAAAAACCTCAAGGGAACTAAAATTATTCCAATCATTGTATGATCTGAATGTGCTAGAAATCATTGAATTAAAAACTTTAATTGAATTGTATGAAAAGTAGATTTGATCTAAAAAAAGCTCTGGGGCTAGGAATGTAGCTCAGTTGATAGAGCATAAACCTGGAGTGGTTAGTAGTACGTGCCTATAATATCAGACTCGAGAGGTGGGGGCAGGCAGATCAGTTTTTAAAAAAATTACGTGTCTGGTGTTTTGCCTGCACGTATGTCTATGCACCACATGTATGCAGTACCCATGGAGGCCAGAGCGGGATGTGAGATACCCTGGAACTGGAATTACAGACAGTTGTGAGCTGCCATGTGGGTGCTGGGAAATAAACCCGGGCCCTCTGAAAGGGCAGCCAGTGTTCTTAACTGCTGAGTCATCCCTCCAGCCCCCAGATTACAATTGTAAGGTATTCTTTGGTAACATACTGAGCTTAAGGTCAGTCTGGGATATGTTGAGATCCTGCCTCCAAAAGAAAATCAACATGTATGTGTGTATATATGTACATACATAAATATATGTGTGCATATGTTTGCTGTCTTAGAATTTTAAGTATTTAGATATTGTAAATAATACCTGACTTTGTTTATATTTAAATTATTTCATACTGGAAATCAAACCAGTAAGAGTAATTAAATATTTCATGTCCAAATCATATATGCAAATGCATGCAATAACTCATTAATTGGCTTTTTTTTCTATTTTATCTCCTCTGAATGCACTCAGAATTTACAAGGTATCATTTACAGCATTTACTGTTAGGTTATTTTTGTTTTTTGTTTTTGTTTTTTAAAGTCTTATTTATTAACATAATTTAGCCTCTTATATTTTGGAGTGATGGAGTTTTCTGTTGTTTGGCCTCTCAAACAAAACCCTGTTTTTTGTATCTGTGTGTTTTAGAATGTTAGGGATAACCAAGCTTTTACACATATTGGCTAAGTGTTCTTCCACTGAATCACACCTCTAATGCTAAGACACAGTACATTTTAAAGTTAAGCATACAAAGTAGTGGGTTTACATTATGATATTTGCATACTTATCTATCATTATATAAAACAGATTTTTAATATAATATTCTTATTAATTCTTTGAGAATTTCACATGATATATTTAGATAACACTCACCCTAGCTTCTCTTCCTAATTCTTCCTAGATCCATTCCCTCACATTCCACCCCTACCCCTCACAACTTCATGGCCTCTTTTGTTTTATATATTCCACTGAGTCTGATTTGTGCTGGCTACATACTCATGGGCTTGAGGCCATTCACTAAAGCTTGTTCAGCCTACCAATGGTCATACTCTTAAATAAAATCAATGCTTCCTTTCCCAGAAGCCACCAACTGTCAACAGCTCCCCAAATTAGGGATAGAGGCTTATGAGCCCCTCCCCACTCCATTCTGGAATGTTGACTGATCTGATCTTACATAGTTCTCATGCAAGCCATACCACTGCCATGAATTCATGAGTGCAGTGATCCTGTCATGGTCAAGATGACACTGTTTCATCCTTGATCTCTGGTCTTATAGTCTTCTTGCCCTATCTTCTGCAATAGTCCCTAAGCCTTGTGTGGCAGGGGATCATAGATTTACCATGTAGGACTGAACACTGCAGTAACACTTATTCTCTGCACTTTGACCAGTTGTGAGTTTCTATGTTAACCACTGAATACTGCACAAAGAAACTTCTTTGATGAGTTCTGAGAGCTACACTAATCCATGGGCATAAAGATATTAATTTAGAGGGCAGTTAGATACTATGTTATTTAGCAAAATAATGGCAAGTTGATTCACCCTTGCGGCTGGTGAGCTCCTCAGCCTTGTGTCCTTTGTTAGATTTATGGTGCTAGTCATCTGTTCTTCCTCCTGTGCTGGGTCCTTCAATCCATTCAGAAATGGGTTGTCTGTCCCCATAGCATTCATGCCACTATTGCAAACATGTGCATATCTTGCCATGCCAATCATTATTATTGATCACAATGTTCACAGCTGGTAAGACCATTGATGACTTTTTCCTCCATCAGCCTATATAACCCTTTCAGTACTTTGAAAGCTAGCCAGCAGAGAGGAAGCTTCCTGGCCTGTACACAAAACACATTTTGGTAATGATTTCTTTATGACTTTATTAAGGCTTCTAAAACGACGCAAGAGGAATGAAATTCAAAGAAATTGCAAGGCTAAAAATTTGAATATGGAACATCCTGAATCAGTCACTGAAGTATGTACATTGACATCCGTTAAGTAGAACCCTGGGCCTTTATCCCTGCAATGCTATTATTTAGTTAATATGTGTTGCCAACATAGAAAGACTTTCATTTCAGTAACTGTCTTGTGAGCATGGCAATGTCCTATACTATGCTTTTTTGCTTACTGTAAGTAATAGCCATGCTTAGAATAGTCCCTGTGATAACTTAGAAAAAAATCAAGCTAAGCTCCTTTTCAGACATAATTGAAAGTGTTTACTTTGTATGTTGTAAAGAAAGTTTGAAAGCTGGGCATCTTGGCTTATGCCTGTAATGCTAGAAATTGGGGCAATGAGGTCAGAGGATGGCTGCAAATTTCAGGCCAGCTTGTGCTACATATTGCGTTCCAGGAGAGCCTGGCCTGAAAAGTGAGACCTTGTCACAAAAAAAAAATTATCAAGGCATGGGGATGTTTGATGGGTAATAGAGCTTCTTGTGTGAGCATGAGGACTCAAATTCAAATCCCCAACACCACATAAAAATCTAGGAGTAACTGCTCACACTTGTAACCCTCACCCTGTAGAGCAGTGATCCTCAACCTTTCTAATGTTGTGACCCTTTAATACAGTTCCTCATGTTGTGGTGACCTACAACCATAAAATCATTTTCATTGCTACTTCATAACTATAATTTTGCTACTGTTATGAATTGTAATGCAAAATTTTTGGATATAGAGGTTTGCCAAAGGGGTCATGACCCACAGTTTGAGAACCACTGTTGTAGAGTGTGGAGACAAGAAAACTGCTGGAGCTTGCTGAGTTCAACCCTAGCTCTAGGTTCAGTAAGAAGTTTTGGCTCAAAAGAATAAGATAGTAATAGACCAGGATACCCAGTGTCATTTAGAGGCATATGGAGAGAGAGAGAGAGAGAGAGAGAGAGAGAGAGAGAGAGAGAGAGAGGAGGGGAGTCTATTGATCTGTTTGCTGCACTGGGCTCTGTGAGGAAACTTCAGACCGTATTACACATCCCATTATGGGTAGTGCATGATCCCTAAATAGCTTTGCTTGTTCTTATCCTTTCCTTAAGGCATCTCACCATTATCATTCATTATTCATTCTTCATTGTTTACTGGAGTGAATCCATTAGGGATAGACATTAATAAAAATCTAAAACTTAGCCTTCCTCTTGGTGATCTGAAACTCAACTCCAATACAATATTACAATAAAATTTTAAGAAGGGAGGTATAGAAGAACAAGCATTTCCCACTGGTACTGAGTGAAGTTGTCCTTCCTTCCCTGCCATTCCATGTTGCATGTAGCCTAGGTGATATTATGCACCCACTACAGATAGATGCCTTCTTCTGATTTCTGTGGGTATCAGGCATATACATGGTGTACAGACCACAAAATCAACACATTTGTACATGTGAAATAAAATAAATAAATGCCTTTTTAAAAGAAGGGGCTTATGTGTAAATATCATACTCCCAGCCTGAGGTTGTAGCCCAGTGTTAAGCACTGACCTAGCATACTGTACACAAGTAACAGAGTAAGAGCTTCTGCCTCCAAAGAAGTACTTATGCTGAACCTAACATTTTGTTTAGAAAAGTATGAAACAGAGGAAATTAGATAGAAGACAAAATAGAGATATAGAAGACAGAGAGGGGGAAAAAACTCAACTTGAACTTTAAACAAAATGACACTGAGCAAGATAAATGGCAGTCTAATATCAGCTAAACAGAATATCTTTCTAAGTAATGTAATGATTGCCATATTTCCAATATTGCATTAAGTACAAATAAGAGGACACTTAAGCAGTCAGGTTGTTCCTGTTTCCTGAAGTTGAAATGCTTCATATGATCCAAGAAACAAGTTTCTAAAAGAAAAATTGCTGTAGATCTATGTCTTAAGCCAACCCTACCCAACCAAACCAACCACCTCCATGAAACCAAACTAAATGTTTAGGCAGAGATGAAGAGGATTTGATTGATGAACACATTTCATATGAAGAGTCATCCATGTGCTATTCAAAATGGATCAGGTTATTAAGGAAATAGAACTATACCACTCATTAGGAGTAAAATATGCAAATTCCTAAATTATCAAGCAAGATCTGGCATGAGTTTTTTACTTTTTGAAGATCATCAAAATGGTGACCATGAGAGTCTGAGGAGATAGCTTAGTCCATAAAGTGCTTGCCTTGCAAAGACAATGACTTAAAATTATCCCCAGAACCCACTTCAATATGGTGTACATAATGGCATGAGGCTGTGTACTTGTAATCCCAGTGCTAAAGAGGCAAGGACAGGCAGATCTCTGGGTTTGTTGTCCAGCCAGACTAGCTTGGATTGTGTGAGAGACTCGACACCTATGGTTGTCATGTAGCTTCCAAATGCAGGTTCACATGTGCACAAGTACCCACACATACAAATATGTACACACACACACACACCCCCCACATGCACACATGCATGCACATGTACACATTATTTGTAGAAATCTTTTAATTTTTAATTTTAATACATTCTAAGCTAATGGTAGGCTGTTTTATATACCATTACAATGCTGAACAATAGGCTGTTCTGTTCACTCTTGCAATGTTGGGCTTCCACAGAGAGCAAAACTCCCATTTGCCACATGGTCATGAACCACCATGTGGTTGGTGGGAATCAAACCCAGGTCCTCTGGAAGAGCAGTCAGTGTGCTTGAGCACTGAGAAATCTCTCCAGTCCCAATTAAATTGCATTTTAATCTTAGAGAACTTTCTATTTAAGGCTAGTTTCTTGGTAATTAGCCTGATTCCAAGTTGAGCATCCATAAGTGGTTTAAATTAGCATTTGACTAAAACACAAGCAGCAAGGAAAACTGACAGCAATGGATTCCTCTTCTACGGCCAAAATACTCTTACTGATACCATCCCATTTAATCAGCCTAAAACATTAATCGTCTCTTACTTGGCTTTCACTTGCTTGAAGCACACTCTGCATGTTCAGGGACTTTGGGAAAACCCACCGCCAAATGGCTACTGTTCCTTTGGTACTGTCTTTGAAGCTTAGTACCTTACAACAATATTTTAAAGGATATATATGGGATTTTGTGTTGGCTCTTCAATTGATTGAAGTATGTTTAAAAGTATGTCTAAAGTTTGGGTTCCTGCCTGTATTTCCATTTATTTGTGTCTTATTCTATCTGGTTAGTGAAATGTGTTATCTTCTTTTGGAATTCAGGTTGAGATTGTAGATATTCGACCGGCCACTCGACAAATGCCATTTGAATTAGTTCAGGTCAGGACACCATCTCAATCAAGTACATGCACAAGTGTAAGTGTAGCTATAAGCACGAGCACGACCACAAGCATTTCATCCACAGAATTTTCAGCAGCAACATCAATTTCACCAAGTAGGTACAACCAGCTATTTCGATGTGGACTAAATAAATGGGATGATCTTTGAGGTGGTTGCAAAGTTTAAAATAAAGATAGGGTGTGGTTTATAATGGTGTGAAATCACAGATGTCAAGTCCAACTTTGCTCATTTTCTGTAAATTTTTTCAGATGATGATTTCAGAGCAATGAAGTAAGAATCTTCTCATAGATTCAAGCAATCAAAGCTCTTACACATTTTAGAAATCCCGCAAGATAAGTGCAGACTTCCCTCCTTCCTGCTGAATTAGTATTATTCACTTGCTTTTGATTTTAATACTGTAAACATTGTGATAGACCTGTCTTTGAAGAAATAATGTTTTATTATTTGTGTCCATGGAGTCTATTCTATTGCTGCAACATGCTTTTGTTGTTTTTTGTTGATGTTTTGAGACAGAGTCTTGATGTATAATTCACCCTGTCCTAGAAGTCACAGAAATCCTTTTACCTCCACTCCTGAGTGCTGGGATGATAGAATTATAGGCATGTGTTTTGCTAGAAAATTTTAATGGGGGTGGGGGGGGGAAATGGGTTAATCCCTTAAAAATACTGCTGTTCCTTTTATGTGTTTCAATAACAAAGTACTAATTACACAACTGTACAAAAAACTACAACACTTGAGAAAAGGACAGGTATTCTTTTACCATGTGGATCTTATTGTAGAGATTTGTATCATGGAATTTTTATGTATTGTGGTTAATCTTTTATTTTATTCTTTTTCTCAGTTCCAGATATAGTTTTAATGTTTAAATAGTTTTTAGTAACAATACTTCCATTATTTCTGTAAATTTCAGAGCTCTATTCCAAACTATCCTTTGAAAACAGCACAAGGGTGTGTGTGTGTGTGTGTGTGTGTGTGTGTGTGTGTGTGTGTGTGTGACTATTTCTTACATTTATATGAGCAATGATTGCTCTTAATCCACTTATCTGGATTTACCTTGTAAGTTTGTTCTGTGGAATTATATTCATTACTGTTAAACCAACCGTTTCCAGTCAAAAGAACACATCCCGATATCTAGCAACAAATGTTGAAATTGAGAAACTTCTTGGTCCCTTGCTATGGCTACTGATATTTATTTGATTTTCTTCACTTGGTACCAGAAAATTGCCAATATACTATTAAGGTTCAAAAATGATTTGGAAGTGTTTGATAGTAGATGAGTTTAGTCAAAATTCTGAACACTGAAACTATCAAGAAACCAGAATTTCCCAAAATGACTAAAATGGAGAATCTAAAACTAATATAATGGTGGAAGGGCAGTTTGCTTGTATCCATAGCATTGTGGTGAGGTGTGCATCCTGAAGTTTCACAGAGCAGTTAGGAGGTGCCTGGTGGGTCACTCTGCCTGATCCTGATGTTTATATTTTGTAATTTTTTTTCATTTTGAAATAATTTTGGATTTAGAGAAAAATTTCAATGCAGTACTCAGAAGGTAGATGTAGAAGGATCAGGAGTTCAAGGCCATTCTTGGCTACACAATGAGTTCAATGCCATCCTGGGATTCATGAGACCCTGTCACAAAAAATAAAATAATTTGACTTCAAAGAACAGTACAGAGAAAAATGAATGAAAGAGAGAAATTTTAACCATTTTATACTGATCCCCCCTGATGCCACACATTGCATAAGCAAAACACCACTGGGTTTCATGCCTATTTCTAAAGTGAAGCCTTTTCCATCTGGCTTCTTTCACTTAGAAATATACAGTTAGCAACTTTCCATGTCACAAGAGGAAACAATGATCCACTTCCTTTTATTGCACTTTATGAATATACTACAGGATTTTAGTCTATCCATCAGCGGAAGGACATCTGGGTTGCATTCAAGGTTTTGCCAATACTGAAAAATGTTACTACAAACATTTTCCCAAAAGTTTTGTGTGGAACTTTAAGTTTGCTTGGTAAATTCCTGACTGTGAGACTGACTACTAGGTCATATAGGAAGTATGTCAAATGGATTTTCAAAATGATGCCTTAATTCTTCATTATTGTCTTCCAAGTTGCTTTACTCAGCTATTAAAGCAAAGGTGTATTGCAACATCCTACAGAGTGATCTATAACTTATTTCAGCTTTATTATTTGGAGGACACCAAATATTCTGAAGTAGAGCCCAAAGAATGTTGCCATGAAAGGTTACTAACAACTGGGCTGGATTTAAGCACCAGTGTAAACTGGGAGGTGGACAGAAATTCAGACATACTTTACTTGTCCTTTATTTTCAAATATGAATGGCTTTTAAACATACTGTTATCTGAATGATTCCTAGTACCTGGCACATCTCATTCTTAATCATGAAATTAAACCATACTGTCTTATGTAAAGCTGGCAAATTTTACCGTTATATTCATGCTCTCATCTGTGCTTCTTTCCTCAGCTTCAACATTTGGACAAGGCTCTGTGATAGATCCAAAGAAATTGCTAGAGCCCGTGGACATGGAATTCGAAGTAGCACCAAAATTTCTTATGAATGACAGCCAGGAAAAACAGGCCTCCCCAGAACAAGGAGAATGCAGTGATGAGGATGTGAAGAAACCCTTGGAAGAAGCAATGGGCTCTAATCCCAAAGAGCATGTTATTGATAAAGTTCCTGGTGCTTCTTCAGATGAAGATCACTGTGTAATAGTAGATGAAATTGAAGTTAAGAAAGGCCCTAAAATCCGAAAACTCATAGTGGACCAAAGAGAAGAACATCAGAAGATAGTTGAGACAGCCCCAAAGTGTCTGAGCACAGTAGTACAGCCTGTGCGCCCAGTGGCAATGGTGGAACCTAGGGTGCGCACAGATTTGCCAGCCTGTATTATAACTGAGGTACATCTGAATGGTGAAGAGCTTTGTATTAGTAATGTGTCTTTATATTTAGTATAGTTCATATTTTTTATTTTCTATAATTTATTACTTATTTTTAGGTTAGGTTTTTATGTTTGTTTTTGGTTTAGTTTGATATAATTTTTTTATTATTATTTTATTTTTTTTGCTTTTTAGACAACATGTAAATTTTTATTAAAGTTTTTTTTCTTTTTAGTAGTTTAGAATATTGTATAGGTATAACATTTTAAACAAGAATAGAAACAAGATACTCCTTTTGCAATGCCCAAAGCAATCTTCATAAAATGAAAAGCTAAAAGACAGGCATTTCAGTTTAGCCCCAGCAGTGTGACAATGGCAAGTTCCTGAGCCTCGATGTCTCTGTTTATGAAAAGGCCTTCTTGCCCTGCAGGGATTTCTGGAATACCATGAAATTTCTTTGAACTATTTAGGAAATCCATGTGAATACATTTATCCTTTAAAAAATAATGTCCTTACAAAAAAAAAAAAGAATGAAAGAAAAAGAAAAAGCCAGGCAGTGGTGGCACACACCTTTAATCCCAGCACTTGGGAGGCAGAGCCAGGCAGATCTCGTGAGTTCGAGGCCAAACTGGTCTACAGAGAAAGTTCCAGGACAGGCTCCAAAACTACACAGAGAAACCCTGTCTTGAAAAACCAAAAAAAACCCCAAACAACAACAAAAAAAAGTCCTTATGCTAAAATGTCTTGGTTTTTTTCTTCTTTTTTTGATTAATGCACAATTAAACTCTTAGTGCCGATATGGTTTTAAATTCCTGAAATAATCAGTGAGGGTTCTGCAATCTGGCTGTGTACAGGAGCTGAGAAGAGCCCAGCCAGGTCTTAGCAGGGGCCAGTGTAGCTTCTAAATATTTGGGCTTGGGTGAACAATACTTCTCCATGTTTACTGTTTTCTGTGCACTAAGGAAAAGCATGAACTAACAGCAAGATCTTTGTAATTTTTGTGTCCTTACAAATACAGCCAAGAAGACCACTTCACTTCCAGCGTCCACTTTTAGGGGAAAGGTTTTCCCAACTCTGTGGCCCATGGGTGAGGACACCAGTCTATGATTTGAGTATAAATAGATCCTTCCATGAGGAAGCACCTTCTTACA
>CABHPR010085713.1:0-10965 GCA_902168415.1 Peromyscus melanophrys | reverse complement strand
GCTGCTGCTGCTGCTGCTGCTGCTGCTGCTGCTGCTGCTGCTGCTGCCATTCTTCACTGATACCAGGAGCCAGGTTCTTCTGGCTTCCAATGCGGACTGAATATACCAATGGCTCTCAAGGCATTGAGCACCATCATGCTTTCAGCACGGGATTGGAACTGCTGAACCATTCAGCCTTGTAGACTGAAGTACTCGGTTCTCAGACTTGCTGGTGTAAGGCAGCCATCATTGGCCTACTCTGATCCTATTGTGTAAGCCAATCTCATTAATATCCTTTAGTACATGTTCATGATACACGTTCTGTTCTTCTAGAGTTGCAGACTAGCACAGCTTTCTGCTAGTCCTTACCTCTGAAGCCTTCTACTCCCACCATCCCCAGAAGTATCACCCTGGGAACCAAGTGTTTGAAACATGGACATTTAGGGACAGTCAACCTTAAAACCATAGCAGAATGTTACTGGGAATCTAGAAAGCCAAGCAGATGAATAGTAGGACTGTGTGTGAGCCCAGGCCTGTGGACACTCCCAAGAAAGACCTAAGAAGGTCCTAAGGTCTCACCTCTAATTTTTCCTCAAGTAGAAAAATGAAGGCTAAGATAGAATTGTCAACTAGCTGGCTGGGTGTTGAGGATATTCCCCAAAATATACATTGAGTCTCTTTTTTAAGAAGTGGGAAGGAACAGTCCTGAGATTTGGGTGGAGAACTTCAAACATGCTAGGCAAGAAGACGAAGAGTCTTGGTGGTTCTTAGCGTCAAAAGATAAAGCTTTCTAACCATTTAAGTCACCGCTAACATGACTAAGCTGAAAGTTCAGTAGCCACACCTACAAGGGAAGACCAAAGCTAAGCAATTAGCTTAGAAAAGTCACTCAACATGCAGAAGACAACAAACTCTGAGGAGTGAGAAGAGTGTAGAATTGATGCACTCTACTTGAGGGGTCCAGTTTTCAACCACAAAAAATTATGTGCTGTGCAAGGAAATGAGAGTATCAACCACACACAGGTAACAAAAGCAATCAGCAGGAACTCCCCAGTGAGGCCCTAAGGTAAGGCCTCAAATCAGCTTAAAATTGTTCAAGTAAATAATAATAATAATAATAATAATAATAATAATAATAATAATAATAAAGCAAATCAGGGTGAGGGCAGAAGCCTGAAATCAATGTCTCAACAGGAATGTCCCCCTCCAAAAGCTTTAGGGAAAATATTTGCTTGCCTCTTCCAGTTGTTGGAGAAAACATGTCCGCTTGGCTCAGGACTGTGTGATGCCAATCTCTTTCTCTATCTTTACAAGCCTGCATGTCTGAGTCTCAAAACTCCTTCTGCCCCTTTATAAACACAGCTCTCATTGGATGTTGGGTCCACCATACAATCTTATAGCCAGGATCACCATCACCATCTCCTCCTATCCCCTCCCCCTCCTCCTTCTATAGACAGGATCGTCATCACCATCACCATCTCCTCCTCCTCCTCTTCCTCCCTCCTTCTTTTAAAAAATGATATCAGGGATTGAATTATGCACCTTGAATTTGTTCTGTAGCCCAAATGGGTCTTGAACTTGTTATTCTCCTGTCCCAGCCTCCTGAGGCTAGACTGCCAACACTAACTCTGTATAATTTCTTTTGAGGGATGCTTAACTTAATCATATCTGGGAAAATCTTTTCTTAAATGGCCACAGTCACAGGTTCTCTGATTTAAGATGTGATGTAACTTTTGGAGGCTGCCATTCAACCTAATACTTTAGCAGTGCAGTCTACTACAAAATCGCACAAATATAATTCCCCCCAGAAGTTGATGGGTACATATGAACATGTAAGGATCCTAGATGTCTAAAGATATCTTCGGTGGGGGGCCAGAGAACAAGCTTGGAAAAGAATCATATTCTGATTTCACAACTTAACATAAAGCTTACATTAATTAAGACTGCGTGGTATTGGGCATCAAATAGACAAACTTAGAAATAAACTTACACAACATTATATATAATATAATATATATTACATGCATATAATATATAACATATATAATAAATATTATATATATATATATGAGCCAAAAAATCAGTGGGAAAGAATGATACTGGGGCAACTAGGTATTAATGTGTATAAAGTGATGTCACATTCTTCCTTTGTGTATGACCTTTTGTCATATATAAACATAATTCAAAGTGGATCAAAGTGTATGGTCCACAACTCATATGTTTTTAGGTAAACCCTTTGGCAAATATTCACTCTCTTGGATTAGGCAATGCCTTCTTAGATATGATATCAAAAATGCAAACAAAAGAAAAACACATAAGTTGGATTTCATCAAAATGTACACTTTGGTGCTATAAAAAACACCAAGAAACTGAAAGGACAACTCAAAAACTGGGAGAAAATACTTTCACATCATGCATCTGTTAAGAGACTTGTATACAGAATACACAATAAGATCCTCCAACTCAATATTAATGTAAATCATCCAATTTAAAGTGCTTAGAGTAAATTATCTGAGTAATATTTCCCCACAGAAGACACACAAATGGCCAAAAGGGATGCTAAAAGATGTTTAGCATTCCAATGAGAAGAAATGCAGACCCGAGCCTGCAGTGACCTTCACATCCTCACTAGAGTGGCTACAGTTGCGATGATAGACAGCATTGGTCACCAAAGGAGACATGCTGTATGATTCCTTTAATAGGAATGTTACATGTTTTAGAAGGAGAACTTTTGTAACTGTATATTCAGGTAGAATAAGACCTCGTGGATTAGTATGGGCTCTATACATAATGTCTGGGGTTTATATAGGAGAGAGGAGGAAGATTTTGAAACAAAGAGACACAGTTATACAGTGAAAAGGTCCTCTGACAATGGCTGAGCTTGGGGGTCATACAACCCCAAGCTAAGGAATGCCCAGGGCATCTAGCAACCAACAGAACTAGAAAAGAAAGAAAGGACACTTCCCTGGAGACTTCAGAGGGGGCATGGTCCAGTTGGCACCTTAACTTTGCCCTTCTAGGAAGCCAGAGTGTGCATTTCTGTGATGGTCCCAGGAAACTAACACAGGATCTTTAATCTGTGTGTGTCATTAGCCCAGAAGATTTATCAGCCTTACGCTTCTTAAAATGGCCATCCTTTGTCCAATGAGTATGAATTATCAGCTTACATACTTCAGAGTATATAAAATACAGCTATTTTTCTACATCTGGACTTAGATTCTCTAGGTGGTAGATTCCAAGTCCTAGTTAATTCAGTACCAACCACTGAAGAAACTTCTGTTGTCTTTTCTCAAGACCTTATTGAAGCTTAGGAAGCTTATAAATTAGCAAGGTGTAGGAATCTTTGGCCTCTATCTACTGTGAAGTTAGTTCAGGCATTCCTGCTGCTATTTGGTCTCCAGTCATGGACCACATGGATGGCTATGGGTTACTGCCCTCACTGCAAGATGTTCCAGGGATGCTAGGATGCTGGGTCACAGCTCCATACCCCCAACTACACATAAAAACAATTTGCTGGTCTCTGAGCTACACTGAGACATGTAGAGACTGTGAGGATGCCTCAGGCCAATGTGCCTGGAAGTCCCTTCTAGTCATTTCCACCGCTTTGTTCCCATGGCATTCTGAGGGCTGGACAGCCCTCCATCCCACAGAGAAACAGTATAGATCCTATCTTTGGATTCTGAAGCTCTGGATTTACTCTGGAGGATGGTAAGCAGGCATGGGCTCCTTTCTCTGGGAAATGTAAGGTTTTTTCAAAGATTTATTTATTCATATATTTTATGTATATGAGTGTTCCATTACAGATGGTTGTGAGCCACCATGTAGTTGCTGGGAATTGAACTCAGGACCTCTGGAAGAGCAGTCAAGTGTTCTTAACCCCTGAGCCATCTCTCCAGCCCCAAAATACAAGGTTTTAGTTCTTGGGTAACTTCTCCTTTTTCCTCTTTTGAAGGAAACTTTTTTTCCTCTGAGTGGTGAAAATTGCCTTTGACTAACCAATGTTCTTCTAAGTTTGACATTTTCTAAGCTCTGGATTTCTTTTCTCATGTGCTATAATTTTAAAAATCAACTTTACATTTTGGAACTATTTTAGATTTACTGAGAAATTACAGACAGTGTAGAGAATTCCCACAGGCTCACTAAATTTCCCCACTATTAAACATCTTACATGGTACCTTGTTAACAAGTAATAAACCAAAGCTGATGCATCATCATCAACAGAGCCCATACTTTATTCAGGCTTCTGTAATCACTTCCCAATGTCTTTCTATGTCCAGGTTTGTTGCTCAAAATCCACGTGGTCTTGCCCAGCAATCCGGATGAATCTAGTGATTACAAGAACTGCTGCCATGTGAGCTGTCTGGCCTACAGGCTCCCAGCACAGCCAGCACAGCCAGAACAGCCTCTATATTCAGGCACTGGGGGAGGGCAGTTCGCAAGGGCTCTGCAGGGCAGAGAAACTCACCAGCAGCTGCTCATGGGCGTTAGGGTTTGGTCACATGAGTAGCCCCAGTAGGGGTGCGTGGGGTTTAGAGCCACATGTTTGGGTGCAAGATGTAGCATGAATTGCTAAATGGTCTTTTAATAAAAAACCTGGTAACAGATAGTGGGGTAAATGCTACATCAGAGAGGAAAAGGAACAAGCCACTGCCGCGTCTTACCTCTAGGACTCCTCAGCCTGAAAAAGCCTCAGTTCCTGTCTCCTCATGCCTTATATACCTTTCTCTACCCAGCCATCACTTCCTTCTTAGTGCTGGGATTAAAGGCATGTGTGCTTCCCAGTACTGGGATTAAAGTGTGTGCCACCACTGTCTGGCTGTTTCTCTCCTAGACTGAGTCAATCTCATGTAGTCCAGGGTGGCTTTGAACTCACAGAGATCCAAACAGAGCTCTGCCTCCCGAGTACTAGGATTAAAGGTGTGTGCCACCACTGCCTGGCATTGATGTTTAATCTAGTGGCTTGTTCTGTCTTCTGATCTTCAGGCAAATTTTGTTAGGGTACATAATATATCATCACATTTTCTCTTTTTTGTCTAAAATAATAAAAAGGTTGTAACATACAAGAAAAACTATATACAATAAGTATATATAATATATACAGTCAAGAATTACTTTAACAATGTCCAGTCCACTTACATTTGACAGACTCAGAGAAAATACTCCATTATCTATCCTATTTTGGTGAATTCCAAAATGTTTTACCTAATTCACGTTCTACCCTAACTTGTATTACCAACCAAAGACTATCTTTCGATGTCTTTCAAACTTATAAACTTATATACCTATATACTTACATACACCTTTTTAGTGAGTTTCTTTTATGAATTTGTTAACAAGGAAAATTATAACTATCTAATCTTCAACTTCCTCAGAGACCCAAGAAGGAAATAATATTATCTAAGTAGGCAGGAAGTGCAAACAAGTGACTTCCAAAAAGTGTGAGAAACGAGAGAAACAGCTGGCTGCCTGGACAGTCACCCAAGGTTCCTCTGCAACATTGTGGGGCATCTGTCTTCAGCCTACAGGCCTAGCATATCTGACAGACTCATCTGTGAAGAAGGATTTTCTAAAGGGCCTTCCTACCTTGTCTTGGCAAGGTTTGGCAGTCCTTTTTTTTGTGTCCTGCTTGTCCATTTTGGACAGCATACTGTCAGAAGTTGAGGAAAGGACACTTTTTTGCCTAGTGACTAACTTTTGCCACAAGGAAAGTAAACTCCATATGGAGTTTCTTTGATGCCCATCATCTTTTCTGAAGTAGATTGGTGCTACCAGGAGCAGACATGTCTCATTGTCTTAAAAAAAAAAATCTGTGTCATTAAAACATCTTAAATGCCATATTGTGCAGATCTCTGAAGTGTTTGAAGATGACCTGCCTATCTAAAATATATCTATTTGACCTTGAAAACATACCTAACCTAACTACAGGTTCGGCTGTAATAGGTGACTAATTACTAATCTGCATTTATTTATTATCCTAAATAGTTGGTAATAATAACTTTCAAGTAGTAGAAATTTACATTATGTTGTAAAATGAGCTGTATATGTACAATACCTTAAACAAGAGTAGAAATATAGGTACAGTATGTTCTAACAAAAATAATCTCAAATTTGTATCAATATATAAAATTTGTATACAATATAATTTCCATATCTTTTTTTCAGAGTAGATTCCGTAATCTACCCTTTTATCCTATCATTTCTATATCTTTTTTTAAGAGTAGATTCAATAATCTACCCCTTTATCCTATCATTTTTAAGAGTAGATTTAGTAATCTATCTTCTTATCCTATCATTTCTATATAATACATTTCTATATCATATCTCCCTTTCTTCTTTTAGAAAGAAATTGACTATGATCAATAACAATTTTTAACCAACCCCTAAACAAAGACAAACATCCATAATCCATTTTTGGGGAATGTGGGCATAGTTTTCTAGGCTACTTCCTGCTGATTGGGGGTACTGGTAGTCTTATGGAGACACAAAGAAAATTAGAATTATGGTCAAATCCTGATTGGAGTAGTCTGTGAGGCTATATCATCTCAGCTAGCAGTCTTGATATTGTCCTGAGCAGTTTGTAGTCCAAAGCCAATCTTTGGGTGATGTTTGTCAGTTTGATGGCATTATCATTGTTCTGATGGAATCATCATTGTGGGGTCCCATCTTCTTTTTGGAGACTTCAAAGTCTCTGTTAGGCGTGATCATGGTGCACTGCAGAAAATCTTTTTCATGGGACTTTTTTTTCTAGATGGTGTGTCCTTTTTCTTCGGATGTCTCATTTGTCCAGGGGTCTTCAGATTCCTTAGCCTTCATTCTCCTGAAAGACAAAAACAAAACCCTTCCCCAACCCTAACTTTGGGGGGTTTCCAACTCTAATATTTATCAAAATTTTGATTTATGGTTTCTTCTGAACTTTTTGTTCTCTCTTCTATAGCTGTTCTATCATCCAGAGCAGTATGTTTTTTACAATAGGCATTGGATTCTTTAATTGCTCTGGGAAGGATTTCTTCCACAATGACAGGAAAGGACTGAACTGAATTTTACATGGGGCCTGCGAGAGGCCCCTCAGGGAGTTTCCTGATGGCAAAGGCAAAGGATTACCTTGTCTGTCCCTTGTTGATCTACATTTGTTAGTCCAGTGTCTGCCTTTGCCACACCTTCTGCATAATCCAGAAGGGAGGGGCATTCTGTTGGGATTATTCCTTGAAATAACATTGTTTCTAGGAATGCCCTGTTTATAGTCCCTTTTAAGGTGACCTTGTTTACTGCAATTGAAACATATGACATTACTGTTTTTCTTCAAACCTCTGGAAATCACTTCTCCTATCTAAGTATCATCACAACCATAAGATGCAATATTAATTGTATCTCAGATCCATTCTTCCAAGGGTGCTGCTCTTGCCTTTAATGGCCCAATTACCCTTTTGCATTGTACATTAGCATTTTCAAAAGCCAGAGATACAATTATTAATTGTCTAGATTCTGAATTTGGTACCATTCTATCTACTGCTGAAGTCAGTCTTTGTAAGAAATCAGTTAAGGTTTCTTTTGGACCCTGTATAATTTAGTAAATGACTCAATATTTTTTCCTACTTCTTCAATTTTGTCCCAAGCTTTCAAGGCTGCCATTTGGCATAAAGCTAGGGTGTAGTCATTATATAAAGATTGTCTTTGTACATCAGTATAATTGCCTTCTCCAAGAAGTTGATCTTGGGAAATTTTTATATATCTAGCTCTACTTCATTGTTCAATGGTCTTAGCCTCATCCTTCCACAAGGTCCTCCATTGTAATTGGGGACCAGCCTCTAAGACTGCTGTAACCAAATCTCTCCAGTTTTGAGGGATAATTCTATTATGAGTTGACCACAAGTTTAACATCTGCTTCACGAAATATGAGTGGATGCCATATGAGGCTATTGCTTCTTTGAATCTCCTCAAATCTAACATTTGCACAGGAGTCCAATCAGCTCATACAGTTTTAGGGGTATCTGTCATCTGGTAGTTCCTGTAAGGTTACTGGATAGATTAAGGTTGGCTATTTGAAAGCCTTAGGGTATTTCTCTGTAACCTTATAATGAAATGCTGAAATTGGTTCTTTAAATTCCTCTGTCTGGGTCTGACTATCTCTATGATCTGTTTTAATAAGTTTTTCTAAAACTTTTATCTTGGCACTCATATTAACCAACTTTTTAAAATGATAAAACAGAAATGTTAAAAAAATAACATTTATAATTGACATTATGTAAATCCCATCAACATTAATTATCCTCTCATTTAATTGTTCCATTTTCAGAATGTCAATCATATTACCAAACAGAGACTAAACTCCCTCTATTGTAAAAAATGTTTTCCATTTTTTAATGTGGGGAAAAAAAAAACTTCCTTTTAACTAATTTCTCCCTTTAAGAAATCCCAGTTGATTGACCAAATCTGCTGACAATGATGATTCAGATTACAGTGTGGCAGTAGCCTGAGAAGGAGGCTCAGAGAAAGCCAAAGGGAAAAAACTAGAGAGTCGGCTGCCTTTATGGGGGAATGTGTGAAAGTGGCTAACTCCTGCAGTTTTTGGAGCTCAAAAACCTATGGAGTTTGCTGCAGAAGAGGCTACAACAAAATCTTAGCCTGCAGGGTAGGGACTCCAGGCACGTGTAGCTCTGGCCTGAGCCACAGGCAAGTGGCTTTTTCGTGAATTCATGCCCCAAAAGTTGGATACTAGTTGTTAGGTGTTACAGCACATTGAGGCAACATGTCCTTTTAGACAGCTCTTGGCTATGAATTTTCTAAAATTTTCCTTGTTGTTTTATGACCCTGGCAGTCTTCAGGAGTGCTCATTAGCACACTGCTACAGAAATCTTACAGAATATTATGCAATTGGGAGTTGAATGATGCTTTTCCTATAATTAAACTAGGATTGTGTCTCTGGGGAGGGGGGGGAAGATCACAGAGGCCAAGTGCTGTTGTCATCCCAACACATCCATGTGACTTGGTGTTGGGATGTTGATGTTAACATGGTGTCTGAAGTCATGTTAGATTTCTCCAGCTCCAGAGTCATTCCTGTTTGTTCTTTTTTTCCAGCATTACACTCTTTGGAAGGAATATGGTGTGCACAGCCCAAACTTAAATGTGGGAGACTTTACCTTAGCTTCATAGTGCAGAGCATCCATACATCTTATTTAAAATTCTTCTGCCTGAAAGATTTTACCATTACCCCCCACTTAATCATCCATGTATATCACAATTTGAGCCCTCAGGGGTTTATTTTACATATTGAGTTGCAACCAAATCCTACTTTGGTCTATTCTTTTCAAATTCTTACAACATGATCATGGATCTTTAGTAGTTAGATTTTGTATTATTTATATAATTTTTCCCAGCCAGGCCTGTAGCCCCCAAAATTGGAAGGCTGAAGCAGAAATATTATTGTAAGTGTGAGACCATCCTGGGATACATAATGAATTTGAGGCTGGTCTGGAGGACATAGTGAGATTATGTTTCAGAATCCCTCCCCTAAAATCACTTAGAATCACTTAAAATACTTAAATATAAAAAAATCAGCACTGATTTGAACACATGTACATGTACATACATGCATGCACACACATACATATACAACTACTGACGAAGAAAATGAGATCCTTCTCTACCCTCCCCAGGCCCCATCCTCTGGTTGAAGCTGCTGATGGCCTCCCTCCTCTTCAGCTCTCAGGAAGTCACAGTGACCGCCTCATACTGAAGCTGGAACAAATTTTGCCTCATTCATCTTGTGTGCATATCCTGCCCCAACATCTCCATTCTTCAAAAGCAAGAACATGGGCAGAGGTCCTTCCCTGCCACTGGCACCTAATCATAACCCGCTGTGATACAGTGTAGACATCACTTGGGTAGGATCTATTTAATGAAGAATGGGATTGGCCAAAGCTGGAGTAAGCCACTGCTGGATTGTTTTCTGATGTCAGAGTGAAAACAGAAGAAATGAAACAGAAGAGCCAAGAGAGCCCAGGAATATGTTGGGAGCCTCTCCATGATAAAATGTGGAGAAACTATTAGATTTAGACAGATGGATTTGACAAAAATCTTTTATAAATCCAAAAAATCAGCAGTTTCAACATTGTTGGATCTCACACTGTTCCCATGACAAGAGCTCACATAAGGCTCATACAGATCTTCAAAGCATATGAAGACAGAGTGGCTGCAACCCACACTGACAGCTCTATGTCAGGCATGGAGACAATCTTCTGTCATTGCAAATGAGGCCACAGCTCCACTCCAACTTCTCAGTCTCAAAGACAACTGGAAGAACCAAGGTCAAAGGGGAGCAGCCCCACAGGCTGCCCTGGAAAAGCTGGATGCCTTTTGAACCAGTAAGAGTGAGAAATCAAAAGTTGTTCTGTCCATAGATGGGACAGTCTTGGAGAATATCTCCATCAGTCTGTCCATCAGTCGTCTAGTACGTCAGTACCTTCTACCAGCAAACTCTGTCTACATAGTGTCTTCCTTCAGGAGCTGTCCATCTGGGGACAAATGCCCCAGTCCTGGTGGGAATAGAAGCCATAACTGCTGACTGTCACTGTGAGGCCATCATTGTTGGATACATTAGTCACTCCTGCAGCACTGTGACCATAGCACCTGACAAAAACAACATGAAGGGAAGAATTATTTGGGCTTGTGTTTTCAAAAGGTTTCAGTCCACCAAGGCAGGAGCATTCATGGAAGTTCATGGTGGTAGGAGTGTGCAGCGGAACCATCCACAGCACAGAGGACCAGAAAGGAGAGTCTGTTGCTTGAAAATTTCTCTCGCGCTCCCAAGTCCCGCCAGTCCCAGAAACCACTTACAAAATAAACACACAGACGCTTACATTATTTAAACTGCTTGGCCATTAGCTCAGGCCTATCATTGTCTAGCTCTTACTCTTATATTTAGCCCATTTCTATTAATCTCTACTTTGCCACGTGGCTCGTGGCTTACCGGTACTTTACATCTTCCTT
>CABHPR010085708.1:0-25885 GCA_902168415.1 Peromyscus melanophrys | reverse complement strand
AAAAAAAAAGTGAAGATGGATATTTCTAGACTTCAGAGCCATTGAAGGACTAAGTGAAAGGAAAAACTGTGAAAAGCACTCTAAACTGTCAGGCACTTATTCAAAATGGGAAATGTTTCTCTGCCTAATTTTGTTGGTAACTCGTAGTAGTGTGTTGTCTCATGGCCCCATTTACTCAGTTAAGGGACAAAAGTCCTAAGGCTTTAAGGCACGGAGCCAAAAGGGTAGAATGGATGCTTCCTTTCACCCCCTCACTCAGCTTCTAAGATTTATCATTCCTCCCATCCCCTGGGATTCATTATTGCCAATTCTTGAAGAATGTACTTGGGCCTTTGAGCTCCATAATTTCTGACTCTTGAACCAAACACGACCCCTTTGAGGTTGGAAATCCATTTACTCTTGGCAAAGTCACAACATCTTGTTTCAAAGAAAAAGGGAGTAAAAAAATTTTAGCTCACAAAATCTTAGGGAGTTTTATAACCAACGCTTATAAGACATTTTTGGAGCCGAATTCACTCTTACAACAGAGCCCTTGGATGATTTAAGTGTAAATGAATCAGAAGAGTCCAGATCAGATTTCTGTTGAAATACACAAAGTTTAGAAATGGAAGGATTGGAGGCTCAGCCAAGAGCACTCTCTGTTAGGGCAAAGCCCCCAGGGTAGCTGGAATCACAGTATTTGCAGAGATTTCCCACGGAGACACTTAAATGGGTCCTAGAGAACTACACAATTAGGTATGGTAGGCATCTTCCTCAATTCCTGTGCTAATGCCCAGGCCACCCAATGGCCATAAGAGCTCCTGGGTACAGGATGGCTAACTTTCAGGAGTGCTTCTCTAAATGAGCATTTCTGGATACAAAGGAAAGAGAAAAGTTGCAATCCCTGCTTGCAGTTCCTTAATGTAATCAGAGACAAGGAAGATACACAGGATACTTTACTGAAAGAACAGGCTCCTGTGCCATGGAAGAGGTCCAGCACAAGCTAATAGCAGCAGCAGGGAAGAGTAAACAGCTTAGAGAAATGGTAAGAGCGTTGGATGAAACCCAAGAGGCTTCAAATCTAGGTTCTTAGCTTCCGTTCTTTCTCTACATGTGCCAAATTCTACTTATTCTCAATTAGTCAATAACCAATCATATTGTGTGGTTCTTAATCTTAAAGAAATCTCATTTCTTTTTAAATTGAACTCATGGACTAACACTATCTGATGTGATGGATAACTACTTCTACCTTAGATCTATTTACATGACTTTAACATAGTCTCAATTCTGCTCTCTAATCTTTTTCCAACATAAGAAAGAGAAAAGAGTGAAAACTAACATGGTCATGCTAAGAGTCTAAGTCTTCTGCTAAGAGTTGTCATGGCTTTCTATTTCCTATAGAATAAAAATCTAGACATTTTCTATCTCATAAAGGTGTGGTGATATTTGTGATCTGAAGTAGGTCCTGCCTTTCCATTCCATTTATTCCCATGGTTTTATTTTTATGTTAAAAATCTTAACCTTAATTGCAGAATCTATATCTTCATATCTATCAGCAGTCTCCCATCTTAAAATACTTTTATGTTTTGAGATTATAATGTAATTATATCATTTCCTCTTCCCTTTTCTGCCTTCAAACCCTCCCACATATTCCCCTTTTTGTCAAATTCATGGTCTCTTTTTAATATATATATATATATATATATATATATATATATGTATATACAACCTTCTCAGTCTGTATATTACTTGTACATGCATGTTTTCCAGGTTGATAAAGGCTTATTGTTTTTATTAGGCATTTGGAAGCATTACACTACTTTGTAAGCAGTTGTAAGCAAAGGACTATAGAAATGACAGAATAAATGCTTGAAGGAGAAAGTGGGCTCTCTTCCTACAATGTGCAATTGCAAATATGTAAGAACAGTATTGCCATCATATGAACGGATGCCTTTTGGACTCATAATGGTGAGTCACAAAATACAATACAGCATTTTAAAGTGTGACTTGTTTTCCTCATTTGCTTATATCATCACATGATTATTGATTAGATAGACATGCATTTTATCTATATAAATTAGATCCTTTCTAGAACAGTGAAAACAATAGCAGAAGAAAAACTACTCTTAAAATAACAGCTATCAATAACACTGGGATTAGCATTTTAAATATATACATGTTAACAGGTTTACTTTACCACTAATCTTATTAGATTAAATAGATGATTCTATTTCCATTTTGTGTAAGAGGAAACTAAAGCACAGTGACATGAAGTAATTTTCATTCATAAACCTAGATAGGAACTACAAAAGGCAGAATATGGATGCAGCTAGGCCCCAGGGATGTATTTCAGCCAATTTCTCTATTTTCACAATGGCTTTTCACATCTGTTGCTATCTCTTTAATTAAAAAGTCACAAATTCCCCAGGTATAGGAAATCTACCTTTGAGTTGGTGGTCAGGGGATTCCAATACAATATAGGTCATTGCTTTTTGACTTGGGTGCTTCCCACAACTTGAATGTTAAGTCCCTTTGCTGAAGACATCATATATTTTAGAATAGGACTTGGATTAATGAAGCTGGAACTGACCTGGAAGCTTCCTCTCCGAGGACTAGCTCCCATAGTATCCAATGGAACTATGTAAGCTGCCACGAAAGAAAAGTAATCCATAGTCTTTCTAAGATGTAAAACCTGTGAACTACAACAATAACTACCATGGTAAGATATCATCAAGCATGTAATGGTTGCACTTATATTTGAGGAGGAACCAACAGCTGCCTATTTGGACTTAAGTCCCACTCAATATGAGAGAATTCATACTTAGTACTATAAACTCAGCCAACTACCAATGGCCGGTGAGGTCAGGAACCATAAAGAACCTACCATTACTGACACTTTCTTAAATTGGTATAGTTTCTAACTGCATCCTAAATACGTACCCTTATATCAACAGAGAAGCATAGCTTTCACATCAAATAAACTTACTTTTATAGTGGAAATAGACCACTACAGATACCTCCAAGTTGTCAAACTACAGAGAACTACTGAATATGCTGTGCCTCAAACTCAACTGATACATCTACAGCCCAACTCCTACCCACAGGGCTTAGGGAACATCTTGAAAGAGGATGTGAGGAGACTAATATGTAGAGGACCTGGATATCTACTGCAAGAAAGTTTCTTTTTTATATGACTGGGAAGCTGCATCCATGAAAGCTCAACAATATGGTCTGAACAAGACCAGCAAAATAACACCAGTTAATATCCCAAGATGAGTAGGGAAGCTCTCATGTTGTCCCACACCTAGGTGAAGGGCAACAAGCAATCAACAGCTGTTGAGAGATGGAGAATCCATTTTCTCCAGACATGAGTTCCCGATAGGTTATCCAATCTTAATCAGACAGCCGTAAACACACACACACACACACACACACACACACACACACACACACACACACACACACACACATGCACTCAAGTACACAGACATCAAACATGAAAAACTTTAAGTGGAATCTCTGGGTTGTACTTATATATTCATATCTATGTGTATATATGTGTTTATATGTGTATATATTTAATAACTAAAGAAAAAAGAGGCCTGGTGTTGGTGGCACACGCCTTTAATCCCAGCACTCGGGAGGCAGAGGCAGGCGGATCTCTGTGAGTTCGAGGCCAGCCTGGTCTACAAAGTGAGTTCCAGGAAAGGTGCAAAGCTACACAGAGAAACCCTGTCTCGGAAAAAAAAAAAAAAAAAAAAAAAGAAAAGAAAAAAGAGATCATGAATTTGATTGGAGGAGACAAAAGAGAAGTAGAAGTGAGTGTGAGGGATAGAGGTAATGTACAGTACTTATGTGTGAAATTGTAATCCATACCCAGAAAGATAAATAGGGTATGTATTTACTTATAAATGTATATTAGATGTTAAATAAATGATAATCAAACTATAATCCACAGACCCAGAGATGTCAGGTAAAGAGGGGGGCTCTAGGAGGGATACATGAATCTCTCCGTGAGGGGAAACAGAATAGATTTTGTAGGTACATTGGAGGCAAGTGGGGATGGGAGCAGAATGGACCAGGTGTATGGGATAGGGAGGGAAGGAGAGATTACAGGGAGATACAGCAGGAACTGGAGGCAGGTATTGGGAGTGATGTGGAAACCTAGTGCAGTGGAAAATTCCTGGAATCTATGAGGGTGACACTAGTGAGAACTCCTAGTAATGGAGGATATGGAGTCTGAACTGGACATCTTTTGTAGCCAGGCAAGGCTTCCAGTGGTTGGACTGGGTTGTTTTAGATTGAGTTGTTGACTGAATGGAGATTGATAAACAACCTAGGCTGGTGCTGGATAGAAGGTCATTCTCTGAAAATTGACAGTGGTGCCCCATTGCTGAGGACATCTACACAGCTCACTAAATGTAGAGAGGTTCTGCTGATGCCTGCATCAACCCTTTACCCCTACATTCTAGTCTCTTTGGTGAGAGAAGGTACTCTTTGGGTTACCAAAAGAGAAACCTGGACAACAACCCAGCCACAAAACTCTCAACCTACAATCTGTCCTGCCTTCAAGATGTGCTGAGGGAATGGTGGTGCAGAACTTATGGGAGTGACCAGCAAATGTTTGTTTTAATTTGAGGTCCATGCCATTTAAGGGAGCCCATGACTTACACTGTCTGAATGGCCAGGAACCAGAGACTGGATAGCCCAGAAACCCAGGATAGAATCAAACATGACTGGCAAAAAAAATCAACAAAATGATTCCTAATGATATTTTGATATACTCATAGATTGGTGCCTAGCCCAATGTTCATCAGAGAAGCTTCACCCAGAAACTGATGGAAACAGAAGACTCACATCCAAATAATAGGCATAGCTCTGGTAATCCTGCAGAAGAGGGAGGGGAAAGATCATAGGAGCCAGAGTGGTCAAGAACACAAGAAAACCCATATACCATCAACTAATGTGGGCTCATAGGGACTCACAGAGACTGAACCAACAACCAGGGAGCCTGCATGGGACTGACCTAGCATATATATATATATGACTCCATATATAACAATTGTGTAGCTTGGTGCTCTTGTGGGACTCCTAACAGTGGGAACAGGGACTGTCTCTGACTCTACTGGCTTTTGGGACCCTACTCCTCATACTGGGTTGCCTTGCTCAGTCTTAATATATGGAGGTGCCTAGTCTCACTGCAACTTTATATACCATGGCTGATGGATATCCATGTAAGGCCTGCCCTGTTCTGAAAAGAAACTGAGGAAGAAAAGTAGATGAGGGGGCAGAGTGGAGGGGAGAGGTTGTAGGAGGAGAAGAGGGAGGGAAAACTGCAATTGGGATGTAAAAATAACAAATAGAAGATAGATAGCTAGATGAATAAATAGATAAATAGATAAATAAATAAATAAAACAAAAAGACAAATGAAAAAAAACAGCGAGTGCAAAGATGGTTCAATGGCTAAAAGTACTTTCTTTTCTTACAGAGGACCTGGGTTCAATTCCATGAATCCTCATTGTGCAGCTCACAATCTCCTACAATTCCAGTTTAAGGGAATTCAAAACTCTCCTCTTAACTTCATGGGGTACCTGAACAAACATGGTGCACAAAATACATGCATGCACATACACAAAAGTACTAAGTAAATCCTTTTTTAAAGTTAAGCATACAGATAAATTAATTACATGCGTTTCAAACCATTTTTGTTTCTCTTGAGGAAAGATGTCATGTCCTCCAGCTTAGGATCTACTTTGCAGTGCTGGAATGGTAAGCGTATGGCACTGCACCCTGGTTTTAATTATTTATTATTAAAGATTTTTCCAAAGCACTCTTTACTTTCTCAACTATGTAATTATCCCTCAAGTGATTCAACCCACCTAGTCCTGGCCAGGTAGAATGTTCACTCTGTGGTGGTGAAGGTATTTTTGTGTGTGTGTGCATAAAGCAGTGCCTAACATAAAGAAAGCATTGGGTAGGGTGAATATATCACTGAACTAACATGACATTAATTCCTCACTCATAAAATCTGCAGGTAAGAACTAACAATGTCCCTCCCAATTGCTGGGCCTAGGCCTACATCTGTCTGCGGTTTAAGTATGCTCCAGAGCCCAAGAGAAACAGCCTCAGTGAGGACCATAGCCAAGATGAAGAATATCGCAGTGGGTGGATCCACCAACTTTCCAGCTAGAAGCTACAGCTTCTCCATTAGAGAATGATAAATGTCACTGTCATAATCAGAAATTTTCTGTGGTTTCCAGTGTGCTGGCTTTTAAGCTGAAAGCCAAAGCATTAATAAAGCAATTGAAGGAGTTGGAAAACAAAAGATACAAGTCATACATAACTCTTCCATGGAGCACTTCTTGACTTATGCTATTTATTCTTTCTTTAATAACTATATTATTTTGTTCATATTGTGACAAAGTGCTTTTACTTCATGGGGAAAGTATCAGTCTGTTTGTGTTTCACAGTAGTCAGTGAATTCCCTAATAGTAAGAACTAGAATCTTTTCATCATTGTGTTACCAGTGCATAGCCAGATGATGATTATTCCTCTATGTATCTTTGATAGGACATTTCTGTGTTTTGAGTCCCATGTAGCATATGAATATTGAAACTTACTGGACCTCATCTCCTAAAGACCAGTTGTGAAATGATGGTGTCATCTCATGCCCAGAAACATTATGTGTGTCTTTTATGGGATGATAGCAATCTACTTAAGAAGCTATGAGATAACCTCTTAAGAGACAGAAAATGTAACATATATTTTACCAGTTTGGGAAACAAGTCTAGCTGTGCTTGAATTATTCTGTTAACTTGGCTATATGTTGGAAAGCAAGTCAATTAATCTTTCTGAGTTTCTGTTTATTGTATATGAAAGGGAACACACTATCTCAAATGCTATAACATTATAATGTTTCTGAAATTAGAAAGCATTTTCCAACCCATATACATATTTACTATCAAATCCTATCCATCTTTTTCAGATTTTTTCATTTTATTTCTTTATTGAAAATTTATTCTTTTCTCATATAATGTATCCTGATTGTATTTTCCTCTCCCCCTACTCCTCCCAGTTCCTCCCCACCTCTCCTCCCCTCCAGATCCACTCCTTTTCTATCTATCATTAGAAAAGAACAGAATTCTAAGAGTAACAACCAAATATGACAAAATAAAATATAATAAAATGAAGCAATAACTATCATACATAAGTTGGACACAGCAACCCAACAGGAGAAGAGTCCCAAAGGCAGGCACAAGAGTCAGAGATCCACCTGCTCATACACACAGGAGTCCCAAAAAAATACGAAGCTAATAGCTGTAATATATACACAGAGGACCTTATGTAGATCCATGGAGGCCCTGTGCTTGTTTCTTCAGTCTCTGTAAGCTCATATGAGCCTTGCTTAGTTGATTCAGAGAGCCTTGTTCTCCTGGTGTCCTCTATCCTTTCTTCTAGCTCTTACAATCTTACTGTCTCATCTTCCAGGATTCCCTGAGCTTTGAGGGGAGGGATGGAATGAAGATATTTCACTTAGACTCTCTCTCTCTCTCTGAATAGTGTCCAGCTGTGGGTCTCTGCATCTGTTCCCATCTACTGAAGGAGGAAGCCTCTCTGATAATGACTCGATAAGTTACTGATTTATAAGTACAGCAGAATACCATTAGGAATCATTTTATTGATACCCTTTTTAGACCAGTAGTGTTAGGTTTTACCCTAGGTCTCTGGGCTATTTAGTCTCTGGTTCTTGGTTACATAATCAGTGTACTGCATGGGTTCTCTCTTGTGGAGTGGTCCTTAAGTCAAATCTTAAATTGGTTAGTTACTCACACAAGTTCTGTGCCACCATTGCCCTAGCATATATTGTAGGCAGAACAGATTGTAGGTCAAAGCTTTTGTGGCTGGGTTGCTGTCCACATTTCTCTTTTGATAGCCTTCAGAGTACCTTTCTGCACCAAACAGACTAGAATGTAGGAGTGAAGGCTGCATGTGGCACCAGCTCAACTTCTATGTGTTCAGTGAGTTGTGTGGATGTCGTCCTCAGCAATGGGGCCCTGCTGTCAGTTTGTGGAGAGAAACCCTTTGTCTTAGCAACAGCCTGGATAAAGAAAATGTGATACATTTACACAACGGAGTATTACTCAGCTATTTTTTTTAGTAGCATCATGAAATTTGAAGGTAAGTGGATGGAACTACAAAAAAAAAAAAAACTCATCCTGAGTGAGGTAAGCCAGGCCCAGAAAGATAAATATGGAATGTATCCATTTATAAGTGGATATTAGCCATTAAATAAATAATAACCAAGCTACAATCAGTAGATCCAGAGACACTAGGTAAAGAGGACTGCTCTAGTGGATCCTCCTGAGGGGGGGAAATAGAATAGATTTTATGGGTGGACTGGGGGCAGGTGGAGACCAGAGTGGGGGGATCAGGTATGGGGGAAGATGGGGTAGAGGGAGAGAGAATGGGGAAAGCCAGCTGGAATTGGGGGTCATTTTGAGTGGGGTATGAAAACCTCGTGCAGTGGAAATCTCCTGAAACATACGAAGGTGATCCTAATAAGGAATCCTATTAATGAGGAATACAGAGTCTCAACTGGCCATCTCTTGTCTGCAGATGAGGCTTGCAGTGGTAGAACTGGGTTGCATTCAAATGAGTTGTTGGCAAAGGGAGACTTATGGAAATTCCCAAACAATCCTGCTCAGATTTTTAATTTCCATTTTTGTCCTTCTAAAACACTGTTATGAAATCAATGGTGTCTTTTTCAATATCTAGTATATTTTATAGAAATGACATTTTTAATACAAAATTTAAAACCTACTTGATGTTCAAGAAGTGAGTAATGAAATCAGAGGGATGGAAAGTAAAATGTTTGTGGACTGAAAAATGTTTATATTTTTAAATGTTCTACATATTCTTATGTACTCCAGACTCTGATTATGTCTTTTAAGCTTAATAAAAGAGATGGTCTGTTTCACTTCCAGAGTACTCAGAGACAAAAGTCTTAAATTGGATAGTTAATTCATTGATTTATTAAAAATATAAGTCCCTATTGTTTATCCCAAACTATCTTAAGCACTAGACACACAGAAATAAAAAGGACACACAATCTCTGTCAAAATAAACTTTATATTTTTTCAATGGAATGAAAGAAAACACACATGTGGACAGGGAGTGTTAGGGTAGAAGATCAGTTATGAAGAATGTAGTCAGGAAAAACCTCAGTGATTAGGTAACATTTTTGGAAACACCTGTTAACATTTGAAGGAAGAACATTCCAGCACACTGAATGTCAATGCTATAAGACAGGAAGTAGTAATTCTGGTGCATTTGAGAAGCAAGGATGTTAGTATAGATGGAACAAGGTGAAAGTCAGTAGTTATGATAGGAAATAAGGTCACAGATCAGACTATAGGAAAAAGTTATATGGGGCATGACAATTTTTGTTTCAGTCATTAAATATGGTTTATAAAATTCATAAAGGCAGTCTATCATATGTACCCATATTTTTTTTATTTTGCTGTCCTTTATGTCTCCCTATTGACCTAATTAGTTCTCATCTTTTATAGTTTATCATCCTTTAAAGATTAGCTTACAAAATCAAATCCAGAAGTTTTTCTTCTGTTATTAGTTTCAGTATTTCCTTTTTAAATCTTAAATAACCACTTTGCTAAATTACAGAATTTTCTATGTAAAATTCAATTCTTCTACATCTTGTTCCGCATCCTTTCAGATTCTGAAAAGAACTCTTATCATTCTCATTGACTTTTCTCCATAATGTCAGATGATATTTCAGTTACTACTTTCAAACATTGTTTATCACTTGTGTTTTCCAGAATGTTTTAAATATTATTTTTTATTTTTTGACATTTTCATTTGTTTATGCAATGTATCTTTATATCTACTCTGTTCCTGCCCTACAACTCCCAACAGAATCTCCCAACACATCTCCCTCCTAAACTTCATATTCTTGATTTTCAGTTAGTTAGTTTGCTAACTAGTTAGTTTTGATCCACTAAATCTAATTAGTCTGACATAAACACATGAGTGTGGGATCATCTACTGGGATGTCGGCAATCAAATAGTGGCCAGACCCTCCAGAAAACTCTCCATCCCTAGCAGATATAAATGGCCTATAACTCCGCAGGGGTGGAGCCCTTAGCTGGAGCCTCAGTAGCCTCACCACCAGCAGTGCTTTAATTTTTTTAACTGATTTTATCTTGTATAGTTCTAGTATGAAAAATCACTTCTGCTGTGAGTTCATGTATGCAACAGTCAAGTTATGTCCAGTATTTCACAGAAGTCCTCCCTGTATTCCAGGTCTTACATTATTTATGCTCAAGCTTCCAAAAAATTCTGAGCCTTAGAGTGCAGGGACTTGATGTAGATGTCATATCTATGAATGAGAACTCACAATTGCCTACTCTCAGCACATTGAATAGTAATGAGTCTCCATATTAACTACAACTCACAGCAATAATAAGCTTCTCTGATAAAGGCTGAGAGCAGCACAAATCCGTGTACATAAACTTAATTATATAGAATATAGTTTGACAATATGACGCCTTAGCAAAATAACAACAGTAGATTCTCTGCTAGGGTCCATGACCTACTCTGCCATGTTTTTCACCATGGTTACAGTAACATGAATGAATTCTTGATTTGATTATTTTTCTTTGCTGGTGTGACTTGACTTTCCACATATTGCTAGATAGTTTCTGCTTAATCTGAATGACAATTGAGTAGACTTGCTTAATTTATGTTATTGTATTTGAATTGGAAAGACCTGGTACCTTGGTTAGTGTTTCAATTGCTAGGAAGAAACAACATGACCACAGCAACTTTATAAAGTAAAACATTCAATTTGAGTGGCTTACAGTTTCAGAGGTTTTGTTCATTATCATCATTGTGAGAAACTTTGTGGCATGCAGGCAGGCATGGTGCTAGAGAAGGAGCTGAGAGTTCTATATCTTGATCTGCAGGTAACAGGACATGAACTATGACACCGTGTATAGAATGAGCATAGAAGACCTCAAAGCCCACCCCACAGTGACACACTTCTTCCAACAAGGCCACATCTACTCCAACAAGGACACATCTCCTAATACTGCCACTCCCTTTGGGGGCCATTTTCTTTCAAACAACCACAATCCACTTCTTGGCTCCCAAACGCTTGTAGCCATATCATAATGCAAAAATTCACTCAGTCCTACTTCAAAAGTCCCAGTAGTCTATAACAGTCTCAAACTTATTTAAAAGTCTAAAGTTCCAAGTCTCTTCTGAGATTCACTCAATCTCTTGATTATAATCCCCTATAAAATTGCAATCAAAAATCAGATCACATACTTCCAACATATAATGGCACAGGATATACGTTACCATTCTAAAATGTAGGAAAGGCAACATAGTGAGGAAATACTGGACTAAAGCAAGACCAAAAACCAGCTGGGCTAATTCTGCATCTCCATGTCTGATGTCAAAACACTCTTCAGATCTCCAACTTTTTTCAGCTTTGTTGACTGCAACACACTTCCTCCTCTTGAGCTCATTCAACTCTTTGTTATCAGCTCTCCTTGGTAGGTATCCCATGGCTCTGGCATCTCCAACATGTTGGAGTCTCCAAGGCATTCCAGGCTTCACTTTCAGAGCTTCACACAATGGCCTCTCTAGGCCTCCATTCAGGGACATCCCTGACACATGACTAACCTCAGCAGTCTTTCTTGGTAGCAGAGGGATATTCCATAATCCATTTATTCTATCCTTAAAGGCAGAATGATGTAGCTGAAGTTGCCAAGTTCTGCTGCTTACTGGGGCTGGAACATGGGCCCCTCATTCAATTATATCTTCATAAGGTTTCTATTTTTGATGGTTTTCTTCACTGCCTAAGCTTGGCTGTCCTTAAACTCGGTCTGTAGACCAGACAGGCCTGAGATCCAACTGCCATTGCCTCTGGAGTGCTGGAATTAAAGGTGTTCACCACTGCACCCCATTTCACAAATTCAAACTTAGCTGGGTTGGACTTTACCCTGAGGTCACCACTCCCTTTATTCCATTTCTTAATCTGTTTATCTCCCTGAACACAAGATTTAGCTCCATTCCACTTCCTGGTGTTCCCGTTCTCCTTAAATTTTACATTTTGTATTTTTCCTTTCTCAGTTTGTTCCTTTCCATTATACATATTCATTAGAGTTAAAATTAGTAAACATACAACAGAATCTATATTAGACTGTTTCAAGATTTCCTTAGCCAATGCAATGTATCTAAAACTCTTCACTTTAGCCTCAGGAAGACTTTTCAGACAAGGGCTAAAAGCAGCTACATTCTTCAGAAAATATTACAAGAATGACATAGGTAACATACTAAAATTCTTCTCCTCTGAAGCTAGGACCCCATAGTTCATCAAGTCACATTCAGCACCACTATCTTCCATGATCCTACTAGTATGGCCCACTAACCAGCATTTAAAGCATTCAGCTGCTTTTCTAATCCACAGTCCCATGGTCCATATTCCTTCAAACAAAAGCATGGTCAGGCCTATCATAGCAATATCCCAGTCCCTGGTACCAACTTCTGTCTTAGAGTTTCTGTTGCTTTGAAGAGACACCATGACCATGGCAACTCTTATAAAGGAAAATGTTTAATTAGGGATGGCTTACAGTTTCAGAGGTCTAGTACCTTATCTTCATGGTGGGAAATACAGTGGCATGCAGGCAGGCATGGTGTTGGAAAAGGAGCTGAGAGTTCTATATCTTGATACACAGGCAACAGGAAGTGAACTGTGACACTGGGCATAGCTTGAGCAAAGGAGACCTCAAAGCCCACCCTTTGAGGTGGCACACTTCCTCCAACAATACCACCCCTATTCTAAAAAGGCCACAACTCCTAATAGTGCCATTCCCTTTGGGAGTCATTTTATTTCAAACCACCTGGCCTGGGTGGTTTCCTTTTGTTGGATGAGAACTAGGTTATACTATACCCTGCTTCTGTGTTGTTACTCCAGTCCTAAGGTCACTATTTCTTTTGTTTCTATTTTCTACATATCAGATTTCTCTTTTGATTGTCACTTTATTTCCATCATCTCTATTTATGTGCTTAGCCAGAAAGAATAAGGAGAATAGTTCAAATCTAATTTTCTTGGGGGTATTATTTAAATAATAAAGCCAGTAATGATCAACTCCTAAAACATGGACGTGTAAGATAGCAGAGGCATAGGACAACTTGCAAAATAGTGGTAGCTTAATCATGGTTGGTACCATTAGAAGTGGTACAAAGAGATCAGATTATAGATACATTTTAGAAGTAAAGCAAATAAAATAGTAGTAGTATGGTGTTAGTTATAATTTTTATTACTGTGATAAAACAACATGACCAGAAATAACTTGTGGAAGAAGAAAAGGGTTTATTTCATCTTTCACTTCCACCTGATAGTCCATCAGAAAAGGAAGTTAGGGCAAGAATCCAAGGCAAGAACATGAAGGACAAACTGAAGCAGAAGCCAAGGAGGAGTGAAACTTATTAGCTTGTTTCGTGGCTTGCTCACCCTGATTTCTTGTAGTACCCAGATTCACCTAAGCATTGCAACACCTACAGTAAGTTAGGCTCTCCCACATAAATCATCATTCAAGAAAATGTGCCATAGGCTTGCCCCCAGGCCAATTTGGCGGGGTCATTTTTTCAATTCAATTTCCCTGTTCCCATATGACTCTAGCTTTTGTCAAGTTGACATAAAAACAAGTGATAACAAACATTTTGAAGTAGAAGCATTCCCATAGTCTCTGGAATTTGAACATTTATTCAGCAGTTGTTTGTCCTATCTAAGAAGTGTGGCCTTAAAAAAAAAAGAAAAAAAGATTGTTGCCTTGTTTAAGGAACTGTCACAGGAGGTGGGATTTGAGAATTTTAAAGACTCACTCCATTTCCAGTTTACTATCTCTGCTTCATGCTTTCAATTCAAGATGTGATCTCTCAGCATCTTACTCCACTTCCATGTTTGCTGTTTGCTGCCATACATTCCAGCCAGGATGAACACTTATTCCTCTGGAATCTTAATCTCAAATAAATTCTTTCTCTTATAATTTGTCTCATGCAGGGTATTTTAATCACAGCAACAGAAAAGTAGCAAATACACATGGATTGAGGGTAATTTGTGAAAGGAGTTAGGACTTCGAGATTTCAGTCCTAAGCTGGGAGAGGAATGTGCACTCCATTGAACTGGGGCATTTGGGCAGGAAAAACTGAGAGGTAGGAAAAATTCATGGTGTGGCTTTGAGACATTGGGTTAGAGATGCTTTAAAAAATAAGGATTTTAAATTTTTAAAATTATAATATAATTACAGTTTCTCCCTTCCCTTTCCTTCCTCCAAATATTCCCATATACCATCTTTACTGTATTTCAAATTCAGGAACTCATTTTATTTATTGGAGCTAAATATATTCCTAAATATTTAAATGCAACTTTCTAGGTCTGTATAATGTTACTTGGATGTATGTGCTTTCAGGACTGACCATCTGTTTTTAGATAACCAATTGGCATGCTCTCCCTGGGAAATATTATTTCTCCCACTCTCAGATTTCTTAAGTTGCTTATAGTTCTGTGTCTAGGCTTGAGGACTCCTGCGCATTCTCCCATCCATGTTAACATGTCTATTGGTGTCATCCTTGTTCAGCTCATGTTTAGGCTACCATTTTGGTGAGACTTCATGAGTGTAGATTCTCTGACATCTCCAGGAGATTCTATCTCAGAAACAATTTCCTTTACCTCTGGCTCTTAAAAATCTTTCTATTTCTACCCCCTCTTGTGCAATGATTCCTGAGCCATATGTGTAGGAGTACTGTTATAAACATATCAGTTGGGACTAGGATCCAAGCACTGCATTTTGATTTATTGTTTTCTATTGTGTTTTCTGTATGTTGCAAAGGGAAGTTTCCTTGTCGAAGGTCAAGAATTACAGTTAACTGTATACATAAGGATAAATAATTAGAATGTAGTTAGGGATTATGCTGGTTTAGTAACCTGGTGGCTGTGGGTTCTCCTCCAACGTCTATGACTTCACTAGTCCTGGGTAGTTGGCTAAGTTTCTAATACCAGGCATGTTTTCCCTCTTCTTCAGCAGGCCTTAAGTGCAATAAGACAGCTGTTGATCACTTCCAAGGTATGTGTAGCACCAGTGAGTGTACTCTTTGAGTTATCATGTCATGTTGGTCATTATGGTGCATAGTTGTCAAAGTTGGATAGGACTCATAGTTGCTTCTCTCCTTTGGAAGTTTGCATGGTGCCTCTGGTACCATGAAAGCTAGTTCTCAAAGAAGAGACTATAAGGTCAGCTATAGCTCTGGTCCTCCAGTCACTGTATCCAAAGTGCATGGTGTCTTCAGCAATAGGGACTTACTTCCACCTCTGGGGCATAAGCAAGGGCAAATGTGACAGCCTAAAATATTTTAAGAGTCACTTGAACAATTCTAAGCAACAACTGGAAAGCAGTATTCTCATGCCTGGTGTCTAAGTTAGTTAGTCTGTGGCTCTTAGAAGAAGGATTGTTTGTACAGATGGAAATTTTTCATTGAAACTCTCTATGTATGTGTATTATAGGTATTTGGGGTAGATAGATAATAGCATGATTGCTTGTAACTTTTTCAGACATCTTTACTGTTATTTTACCTTACTTCATTCTTTTTCTGTACTTATCTCCTGCCACACTTCCTAATTAGAACATTCATGCTATTCCCATTTCCCCCTTCAAATCACTTGTAAACTGCCATTCCCCTCTGTGTTGTTCCTCCCTAACCTACTCCACAATCATTCTTTTTACTCTCCTAGTTACTGCAGTTGTTACTCTAGGTAATATACTCATGTGTGAAGATTTAAAACTAGGAACCTCAAAAATAAAAGAATATGTGACACGTGTCTTTCTGAGTCTGAGTTACCTCACTCAATATGATCTTTATTTATGTATCTACTAGGTTCATGATTTAACATTTTTCTTTACAGTTGATTAGTATTCCATAGTGTATGCATACCTCATTTCTCATTTTCATTATTCATTTGTAAGATGAGAGACATTTAGGTTGTTTCCATTCCCTAGCTATGAGCATGGCTGAGTAATATCTGTAGAGTAGGATGTTGAACTCATTGGGCATATGCTGGGGAGTGTAAGAACTGAGTCATATGGTAGATTTATTTTTAGCACTTTGATAATTCTCTACACTAATTTCCAGAGTAGCTAGACCAGTTTGAAATTCTACCAAAAGTGAATGAGGAATACTATTTCACCTATATCCAGCATTTGTTGGTGGTTATTTTATCTTTGTCTTTCTGACTGGAGTAAGATGAACTCTCAGGGATGTTCTGATTTGCATTTAGTGTCTTTATCTCTTTCTTCAGAGGTTTCAAGTTTTCATTGTAAGTTTTCTTCACCCTCTTGGTTAGTTTTATTTTTAGATTTTTTTCTTTGAGGCTATTGTGAATGGGAGTATGTATACGATTTTTAAACCTCTATGTTTGCTGTTGATATATAGAAAATGTATTGATTAATATATGTTACTTCTGTATCCCAAAACATTGATGAATTTATCACTTCTAGAAGTTTTCTAGTAGAATTTTTGTGATCTCTTATGTATAATATCATGTCATTTATAAATAAGAATAATTTTTCCTATTTGTGTACCCCTAGTTTCCTTCTCAAGACATTGTGCCAGCTAGTTTTTCAAGCACCATATTGAAAGGGAAAGTGAATAGTGAGAAATCCTATTTCATTCCTGGTTTGTGTGGAATTACTTCCAGTTCTTCTCCATTTATAATGATATAGGTTGTGAGTTTTTCAACTATACCTTTATTATGTTGAGCTATGTTCTTTCTAGTCCTACGCTCTCTAGGATTTTAATCATGAAGAGCAATTAGATTTTGTAGATGTAACCAACCATCTTATTAAATAAGAAACACAGAACCAATGCAAAGAAGAAAGACAAGAAGTCAGAGCTAAGAGCTAAACCTTACCCTTCCTCCTGCAGTGGTCCTACCTCTCCGAAGGAGAGCTACTTCCTGTATTAAAGTCTTTATAAAGACTTTAGGCTCCGCCTTCTCATTGGTTGTAAACCCAACCACATGACCACCTTGTCACTGCCTGTCTGTACAGACCTCCAGGTCTTCTATGGTTGGTATTGAGATTAAAGGCGTGTATCTCCAATGCTGGCTGTATCCCTGAACACACAGAGATCTACCTAGCTCTGCCTACCAAGTGCTGGGATTAAAGGCGTGCACCACCACCGCCCAGCTTTCCTAGGGCTTGCTAATAGCTCTGACCCCCAGACAACTTTATTTATTAACATACAAATAACATTTTAGTACAAAAGAAAATACCACCATAAGATTTTGTCCAAGACTTTTTTCTTTTTTTTGAATTTATTTTATTTTATTTTACAATATAATTCAACTTTACATATCAGCCATAGATTCCCCCATTCTCCCCCCTCCCGCTCCGCCCCCCTCCCTCCGGCCCACCCCCCATTTCCATCTCCTCCAGGGCAAAGACTCCCCCGAGGATTGAGATCAACCTGGTGGACTCAGTCCAGGCAGGTCTAGTCCCCTCCTCCCAGGCTGAGCCAAGCGTCTCTGCTAAGCCCCAGGTTTCAAACAGCCAATTCATGCACTGAGCACAGGACCCGGTCCAACTGCCTGGATGCCTCCCAAACAGATCAAGCCAATCAACTGTCTCACCCATTCAGAGGGCCTGATCCAGCTGGGAGCCCCTCAGCCATTGGTTCACAGTTCATGTGTTTCCATTCGTTTGGCCACTCGTCCCTGTATTCCATCCATCCCTGGTCCCAACAACTCTTGCTCACATAAACCCTCCTCCTTCTCGCCAATTGGACTCCCGAAGCTCCAGCCGGGGCCTGACCATGGATATCTGCATCCAGTTCCCTCAGTCACTGGATGGGGTTTTTAGCACGACAATTAGGGTGTTTGGCCATCCTATCACCAGGGTAGGTTAGTTCGGGCTACAACTCTGAGATACCACCTTACGCCAGTCAGAATGGCTAAGATCAAAAACACTGAGGACACCTTGTGCTGGAGAGGATGTGGAGCTAGGGGAACTCTCCTCCACTGCTGGTGGGAATGCAAGCTTGTACAGCCACTTTGGAAATCAATATGGCACTTTCTTAGAAAATTGGGAATCAATCTCCCCCAAGATCCAGCTATACTACTCTTGGGCATATACCCAAGGAATGCTCAATCATACCACAAGGGCACTTGCTCAGCTATGTTCGTATCAGCATTATTTGTAATAGCCAGAACCTGGAAACAACCTAGATACCCTTCAACTGAAGAATGGATAAATAAAATGTGGTACATATACACAATGGAATACTACTCAGCAGAGAAAAACAATGACATCATGAGGTTTGCAGGCAAATGGATGGGTCTAGAAAAAATCCTCCTGAGTGAGGTAACCCAGACTCAGAAAGACAAACATGGTATGTACCCAAGACTTTTTTCTATCTCACTGAGTTAATCATGTTTTATGTCTTTAAGTCCATTTACATGGCTTATTACATGTAGTGACTTGTGTTTATTGAATCATTCCTACATTTCAGAAACATAGCTACATTTGTCATGATCAATAATATTTTTATATATGTATGCATGTGGTTTACAAGTATTTTATTGAAATTATATTAATCTGTATTCATTACGAATATTAGCCAAATTTTTCTTTTCTTCTCTTTTCTTGCTTCTCTGATTTTTCAATTACAGTGACCTAGAATTCATGGAAGGATTTAGAAATCCTGTTGCTGTTTATTCATTTATTAATAGTTTAAGAATGAATGGATCTTGATATTATTTTGTTGGGTTATTGGGTTTTTCAATTCCATCTTCATTTCATCTTAAGTCCTCTAAATATTTCTGTCTCATTAATTAATTCCGTTTTCAAATCTAGATTGTCTTTATTATTTCCATCAGCCTTACATCTTTGTTTTCTTGAGTATAACTCAGGCATTTATTTTTTAAATTCTGTCTTTAAGTTCATTGAACTGTTTTCTTTGTGTCTTCTTTAAACTCCATAACTTCCTTTGTAGAGTTTATAATTGTCATTTTAAATTCTATATCCTGCATTTCAGCTTGGTAATTCACCTTGGCAAACATTCCTATAGGTCTGATGGGTTTTAGGAATAAGATACTGCCTTGATCTTTCATAACATTTATTCTTTTCTTCTTATGTGATGAAATCTGGGCATCTGGGCTTCTTTCGTTAGTTCTGTGTCTGAAAGAGACAGAGCAGGTTGGAATAGAAAAGAAGATTTAAGGGCAGAGAGGTTGGCTATAAGTTAGGTAGAATTAAATCACATGTCCACAGGGGACTGGGCTTGTGTGCAGGATGTGAATCCTGGTCTAACCCTGAAGTTTGCGGTAGATCTGAGTTTTGTGGAGGATGTGTAGAGAGGAGAATCAGGTGGACTTGGCAGGCCAGAATGAGGAGAAGGCTGTGTAGGGTATGAGTATATAGAGTTTAGATATGGCATAGGAGAGGCCTGTGGTTTTTGGATATGCAGGGAGATTCCTGGAAGAAGACTAGAGTTTCATATACAGTAGTATTAGGCAGGAGTGATCATACTTGGCCTACTCACTGGATGTGGGTTCTGAGCTAGATCTGGGTGCTGGGAAGGATGTGTGGAGGGGAAAATCATGCAGATTCACCCAGCTAGAACTTGGAGAATGATATTCAGGATCTGGCTGGGTGGAGAGGTTGGGTACAGCATCTAGAGATTCTTATTGAACATATAAATTGAGTTATAAAATAGGTTGGCTAATATATAAGTCTAGAACTCATGAAATGGGTACTATTTGAATTTTAGAAGCTGTTGGTATATAAGGATGTGACATATTTTAAGCGCATGTTTTTCTCCTTTTCTTCTTAGTACTTTTATTAATAATGAGGCTCATTATGACATTTATGCATATGTATCATCACATTTTGCTATCAAATTTCTTGTCTACCCTCATCCTCTCTTTTATCCTACTCTTACTGGTACTTAAAGCATATAAATTATTTAGTCATTAGCATTCATTTTATTCTCAGAGAATAATTCCAATAAATTATGTTTTTCCTCTCCATAAGTAAGTTACAACCTAAAAATCCCAGCTTTCCCTATAAAGATCATGTTACTTTTAAAAATCTTGTCATAGATAGTTTAATAATTCTTTTGTTTCACAAGGATAGCAACATATTCACCTTATTTCAAATAATGGAAAAATTGTAAGAACATGTGTAGCTGTAAAGAACTATACTATCTAGTGAGTTATTCAGAATTCATGATGACTGTAATATGAATGGTTTCTAGTCTTTTATTCTACAATGTTATGATTTTGTTTCTATTTCTACTAATCTTGACATTATTGTTTAAATTATTTTCCATATACGTTATATTCAGACATCCCAATAATAGGATCCCAATGATTTGGCAGTTAGAATATATGAACTAAGTAGAGTTCTACTCCTGCAGGGAAGTGTCATTTTCCATGAACAGCACATGAGTGGCTGTCTTTGCTTCAAGCAGCTCAAATTCTAGACTTAATTAACTGTGGCTTTGTTGCCAAGATCTCATAGGAATACGTTATGGTGAAAGATTTCTGGCTGCCTTTCCACAATGGAGGCAGATGATAAGAAACCTTCATAGAAATTCCAAGCTATGAAAAAATCAACACTAAAATGACATATTTATTGGATTATTAATCATCCGTGTCATTATTCCAATTTCCGTACATGTGTCTCACTTATCATCTGTTCCTTGACTTCGTCTTTCTTTGTATTTTCCTTTAATTATATTTAATATGGACTTTAAATATGGCTCAGGTGTTTTGATCTGGTTATTAAATTTTCCAAATTTGAAATTATCTTAAGAATTTGCTCTCTCATAACCCTCCTAGTTCCTTACCATCTTTGGTTTTAGAATTAAGCAATTATATCCAGTGATACTATCTTCTAAAATTTTTCTTAATTTGAGTGTTTTATCATCATTTAAGGTAGCTTTTTAAATTTTTGTTAACGTTTTGACATTTTTCATTTTAGGGCATTTATTGTTTAAGACAACAACATATATTGTAACATATAAATCCTAAATTATTTAATGGCTTAAACATGATACAAGTTTCTTTACTATTGCTCAAACATGCAATATGAATGATATCTCTCAAGTGATGATTTATAGGGCTAAAATCCATTTTATTTAGAACTTCCAGATTCAATTCACAGTTTTCTAAATTATTGTGATAATCTCTATCAACCCTGTGGAAAGAGAGCATATTAATAAGGCCTGGATGCAGTACAAACCACTTTCGTTCACATCTTTTCATTCACATTGTTTTAGATAGAGTCCAGTGTTCTGGACACAATTAACCAAGAAACAAACTTGGAAATTTTGGTGAATAGATGTCTACATTTTTACACATAGCTTAATTTTCTGTTTCTAAAAGGTGTTTAAAATTATTGCATAGTTTTGCGAATAATGGGGGTTGTTTTGGTCTCATGGATGTTTTGAACATTTATTTTGTAACGTTTTTACAGATTACCTGGCAACAGTTGCATCAAATTAGTGTTTTACAAGTAAGTTCTTTTTGGTAATAATAAGGACATTAATTTCCACAAGTGGAAGGCAATTTGCCGTGATCAAACCCTTACTACAGTCAGTTCAGTCTCAGTAGATAAAGTATCAATATCATTATTTGAAATATTTTTGTATGTTTTGTCATTCAGAATTGCATTATTGCTTCTTTATTTTATTTTTTTGTTTTACTTATCATCCACAGTTCCCCCTACTTCCTCTCCTCCAACTCCCCCACAACCTTCCTCCCTATCCCCCATTCACTCCTCAGAAAATGTAAGGCCTCCCACAGGGAGTCAACAAAGTCTGGCACATCAAACTGAGACAAGCCCAAGCCCCTCCCTCCTGCATCAAGGCTGAACAAGGTATCCTACCATAGGGAATGGTCTCCAAAGGGCCACCTCGTGCGCCAGGGATAAATCCTGGTCCCATGGCCAGGGGCCCCACACACAGACAAGGCCACACAAATGTCATCCACTTTCAGAAGGCCTAGTTCGGCCCCCTTCAGGTTCCCCAGCTATCAGTCCAGAGTCCATAAATTCCCACTAGCTCGGGTCAGCTATCTCTGTGGGTTTCCCCATTATGATCTTGACCACCTGCCCTGCTCATACAATCCCTCCTTCCTCTCTTCGACTGGACTCCAGGTGCGTGGCCCAGAGCCAAGCTGTGGATCTCTGTATCTGCTTCCATCAGTCACTGGATGAATGCTCTGTGGTGACAGTTAGGGTATTCACCAATCTGATTACAGGGGGAGGCCAGTTCAGTTACCGTCTCTACTATTACTAGGAGTCTTAGCTGTGGTCATTCTTGTGGATTTCTGGGAGTTTCACTGGCACCAGGTTTCTCCCTAACCCCATAATGGCTAATGGCACCCTCTATCAAGATGTCTCTCTTTCATTGCTCTCCCTCTCTGTCTCTCCCCCTACTCAAATATCGCATTCCCTCATGTTCAGTCTCCCACTCTATCCCTTCTTCCCTTCTCCCAGTTTAGCCAGGAGATCTTATCTATTTCCCCCTCACAGGGAGATTCATGCTTGTCCCTCTTAGGGTCCTCCTTGTTACCTAGTTTCCCTGGGGTTGTGGATTGCAGCTGGTTATCTTTTGCTTTACAGCATGATTGCTTTGTAACAAATGAAATTTTAGAGCCTTAATAAGTGTGAGTGTTAAAAGATACCCAATACAATATCATTTATGATACAGAGAAGCTGAAAACTATACAAAAAGTAGTATATATTTAATGTTACACTGTCACTAAAAATAAAACATACAGAAATGCTCATAAGATCAGTAGGACACTGATTGTAAACATATTAATGCACACAACTGAAATGCTAGTCACCCTGTACAAATGCAAAATAGCAGTTATAGTTGAATATGATGATATTTTATTTGTGCTGAAATGTGACTTTATTTGTATGTTAATAAATATAGTTGCCTGGGGATCAGAGTTAAAAGCAAGCCATTTAGCAGAAGTCTGGCAGTGGTAGCACACACCCTTAATCCAATCACGTGGCAGGCAGAGTCTCTGTGTGTTCAAGGACACAGCCAAGCATGGTAACACATGCCTTTAATCCCAGTACCAACCATAGAGACCTGGAGGTCTGTATAGACAGGCAGTGATGAGGAAGTTATATGGTTGAATTTAGAGCCAATGAGAAGGCAGAACAGAAAGGCAATAAAAAGACAGGACACAGGAAGAAGGTCTCTCTCTCAGGGCAAGGACAGCAGCGAGTGGTAAGCTAAAGGCTATTCACTAATGCTCTGATCTCTTGGGCTTTTAACTCTGTATGTGGCTCTGTGTTTCTTATTTAATAAGACTGTTTAGAATTTCATCTACAGTTCAATGGTAGAATTTGTAACTTTTTACATTAGTTATGCATTTTTATGAAATCTCTTATTTAATTGTATAAAAAAATCAACCATCGGGGGTACTTCTACTCATCTCCCTAAATCACGTCATTAAAAAAGAGTTAGGCAAGAAATTTCCTTTAAAGTCTATTGTCTACCAAACATATTTGTTGTTAATTAGCCTTTCTAAAGGTATCGTTTCTCTTATTTAGTTGAAGGTTCCTTATTGGTTCTGCTTCTATGAGTGGTCAAGATCAAAGTACAAAAGAGAGCAATCAGTTGGAGCAAGGAAAGTCATTTACATGGAGAATTAAACAGACAATCTCACTATTGTGGTTAGAAGTTGGCAGCATGGGATAAGGCTTTTCCAAACTGGATGCCACAAAGGAGCACTTGGTTTTCTTCAACTGAAGAGGAATCAGAAGACAAAAAGTAATTTCGGAAGTCCAGAGCTGCCAGGGATGGAGGGAGGGTGATGATCTGAGGAATTGTGGAGACATTTGGCCACTAGGATTAATTGAAAGCTCTACCTCTGCTGGGATCCCCTCAGCCCCTCTGTTCTAGCAGGAAGTGGTCAGCCTGTGACACCCAAGAACAGATCTGGGGCTGCTAGATGCTCCAAGCTGGAGGTGGTTTACAACAGTTTGTCCTCCAATGAGATAACAGTACTGCCACCTAGTATTTCTACCATGGTGCTGCGGTCCTTGACCTCTTCATGGCAGTTTGCTTATAATTCATACTTGATCATTATCACTTCCTTCTTAATAGCATTCTTGGAGCTTGCATAAATAATTTTGCTCCTAAGGGGTTTACCCTCAGGACCCCAGAAGATGAACCCCAGGTCCTTCTTGCTTTTCCTGGCCTCATAGGTTGTATAGTGGAGAGCATAGTGGCAGTTCCTGTCTGTCAGCATCTTGACAAAGGTGGTGTAGGGTTGTCCACAGTTTGCCCCATGTCTCCTACCATGGTCTCCTTGCCCTTCTCCAGGATGCTGTTCTTCTTGTCCTCACTCAGGCAGAAGAACACTACCTTCTTTGGTTTCATCACTTTTCTTTCATTGAGAACTTGAACACCTTCATGACATTGAACATCTTGAAGATAATATCAGACACAGTGATACCAGAGACCATGTTTCTAGAAGTGAAAGTGAGACAGAAACAGTCAGGGAAGTACTGAGCTGCTACAGCTGCTGCCAGGATCCGACTCCCAAACTTTTTTAAAATGTGGCTTAAAATACTAGAAAAACATATGTCAAAAATGAGGAGTGTTTGAATCTATATTACTGAATCATTAGTAAGCTTTTCTTGATGTTTGTGCTTATAATTTTTCAATTAAAAAGTTAAAACCACAAACTTTACAACCACACAAAATCAACCTCAAATCCTCACTATGCCATACCAAGTATTAGCACTGTGAGTCTGAATAAAAAAATAAAATCTCAACATTCTTACCTCCCCCAAAATATTAAAAAACCTGCAAATTTTTATGACATTATATTAGATAATCTGTCACACTGTGATTTCATTCAATAAATTTTCCTTAAAATGTTTAGCACTCTGTACTCTATAAATTTTCTTCAATGAAAATGCATTTCTTGAGTAATTACAAAAAGTGTTTAGATATTAAATAAATTAAAATATTCCATTATATGATAGTCCTGAGCACAGTGAACCCTACATGATGCTAACAAATGGAACTACGTTTTCATTTGCATAGACTTTAATTGCAGATGCCTTTCACGCTGTCCTCATCAGCTTTATGTCACAACTGGATGCAACCACATACACACTGACCTTTCATTAAAAAAAAACAAAACCTTAAGTGAGGTAATATTTGGCTTCCTCTACAGAGAATCTAGGTTGACATCTAGCTGCAAAATGAATAGCTCCTTGCATTCCACATGCCTGAGACCAGACCTCCCACTGTGAACTCCACCAATGTCATGCTTTATAAATATAAAACAGAGACCTAATAGTATATATAATGCATACAATGAGATCGATCTAATCTAAAAAAAATCAGGAGAAATCAGAAACATTGTATAGAGTTGACACAATTTAAGGAGTTGTTATGAATCAGTTTTATGCAGGTCTGATATTTTCCTAGGGTAAGACCTCAGTATTGCTTGCTTAAAACATTGCTCTAATCTCCCAAAAGATCTCTAAAAGGTCTCTATACTCCATTTTCACATGGCTCATATATTCTTTTTCCCAGAATGTTCTATCTAGAAACTAGAAACATGAGTATTTCACTGAACTTTTGAAAGGATTCTTTATCTATTATCAACTAGTAAATCAGTTATTAGATATACTAGAATGATTGAATAAGCAAATATCTAATGACCAAATCTATTATTTCCCCATTTTCATATATGAGACCATTGAAGACCAAAACCTGGACATGATAGTTGAATAAATATAAAAGTAAAAACTAGGATTCCTGATCCTTGGGCCTATTTTT